>CAMZMU010000062.1:49230361-49397550 GCA_947311845.1 Poa pratensis | reverse complement strand
TTGATACTGTCCAAAACGTATCTATAATTTTTGATTGTTTCATGCCATTTTTATGCTTTTAGCACTTGTTTTATATTAAGTTTATTATTTATTTGGACTAACCTACTAATAGTTGCAAAAGTGCACAATGTTCTTGTTTTACTCTTTGATGTGTAGAAATTATCAAGAATACAAGAGGAAACCTTGTTGGAGTCGAATTGGGACTTTCCTGAAATCTGTCTGAGAACTTTTTACGAAGATTGCCAGTTTGACCCTCGAAGATGACGTCAAATGGAGACCTGGCTGTTACGAAAGTTGTCACAATTTTCCATACGAAGATTTTAAGCCCGAGATCAGCCCAATCGGAGTTCGGACGCGGCCTGTAGGCCCGTTTTGGTGGAACCCTAAAAGGGGGTGACGGAAATCCGAGAAGATATATAAAGGGAGGAAACCTAATTCGTGGAGGACTCCTCCACCCACGAATTTCAGCCACCAAAAGCCACGTTTTTGCCTCCCCCATGGATCCCATCTCCATGGGGGAGGGCTCCCAAGAAGCCATGAAGGAGGGAGGCTAAGGGGCGGCGCTCCCCAAGCTTGCCGGCGGCGGGGAAAGGAGTTCCCCGCACCGCCGCCGCCGCCGCCCTGCGCCGCCGCGCTGCCCCTCTCCGCCGTCTTCACCGCCATCTCCATCACCATCTCCTCCTTGTATTCAGTGGTTCATCCTCCCACAAACCTCTGTACCGTCCTATGTAAACATGGTGTTTGATGCTATAATATTTATCCTATGATTTACATCATGTTTCCGTAGTTTATTTGTCTTTTGATTGCTTAATTGAATGCATGAGGTTCATTAGAGTTGTATGTCTATATGGTGCTGTCCTTTGGTGTCCATTATATTGTGCGCGCATGGATCAAACACCCTAGGGTTGGTAGTATTTGTAACGAAGCGGGGGAAGTTCTGCCGGAGTGACAGAAACCTGAGAACGCGAACCGATTAGTTGCACGTATGGGAGTAAGAGGACCTTGAACTTAAGGCTATGGTTGGGGAAACCTTAATGCATTGTTAGTATTTGCGGATGCTTTCTAACAATCCAATCATATAGTACTTGTAATCCCAAGTAGTGGAGTGCATGTATATTTAGCCTCTCCCACATAGAAAACTGCATCGAAGACAATGAACCAAGTACCTTCACTAATTAATCTTGGACAAAGCCACCACAATTACCACCACTTTTCCACACTCATGGTACTGTTAGTATATGGTTACTTAGTGTATTTTATTGCTGCAGCACTAACATTTACTTTCTTGTATTTATTATCTTGCAAAACTACCTCTCATACCCGTATTGCTACCGTAGTTTTATTTCTAGATAATGCAAACGTTTAGTGTGCGTAGAGTTGTATCAGTGGTTGATAGAACTTGAGAGAATACTTATCCTACCTTTAGCTCCTCGTTGGGTTCGACACTCTTACTTATCGAAAAGGCTACACGCGATCCCCTATACTTGTGGGTTATCAAGACCTTTTCTGGCGCCGTTGCCGGGGAGCCATAGCGTAGGTTAATGTTCTTGTGTGCACTTGTTTGCTTTATCTCTAAGTAGTTTTTATTTTCAGTATTAAGTTGTTCTTTATCTTACTATGGATAGGGAATGCGAATTACAAAAAAAATTAGGTGTAGTTGTTATCTAAAAACGTTTTCAAAAAGAAAAGTGATTGGAAAGATGAGTAATGGTTAAATGGGGGTCGACCTTGAACACTTGTGTTCATGCCTATGAAACCAAAACAAATCTTTCCATGGAAGCTTTTCATTAAAAACATGTAAATATTGTAAATATTGTGTATATACCTCTGTACATAAAAATAAAATGCTAATTATAGTCTTTAGTTAATTGAAAGTTGATAGTTTTACTTTGCTGTCCAGAAACAGATTTTCTGTGCTCCACCGTATTAAATGTTTAAAATCACCAGAACGTGATCTTGATCTGAAATTTCTTGAGTGCAAAGTGATGCTTATTAGCTTTCTTTCATTAGACTAACTTTTTCTGATTTAAGGTACGTAGATAGGTCGAAAAATTCGATCTTTACTGACTGTTCTGTTTAGACAGATTTTGTGCTTCTCTGTAAATAAAATCGTGATAAATCTCAGAATAGTATTTTGACTTGAAAATTTTTGTGCATAAACCTGAGATTATTATCTTTCTTTCATTAGACTAAAGTTTTTCGATTTGAGCTACTTAACTATCTCGTTGAATGCCATCTTTACGGACTGTTCAGTTTTGACAGATTTCTTTGTTTATTCAATATTGTACTTGGTGTTGTTAGTTTCATTAGTTTTTCGACGGACAACGGAAATCATGAACACCTTAGTATATACAGTGGCTAATGTTGAGTAAAAATTATAAAACTTGTCAATGCTTGAACATGAGTGGATTTTATTTAATGAGTACTAACCCTACTAATGAGTTTTGTGAAGTTTTATGTGGATGTAGCTTATAAGATCTAATCAATATGGTGATATGAGATGAATAAGAAGACGCAAGAGCTCAAGCTTGGGGATGTGTAGGTGCATCCCAAGAACATATTCAAGAAGATACAATCATCTAAGCTTGGGGATGCCCGAGTCATCCCCCTATTCATCAACTAACATGAGGTTGTCTCGTTCATACTCTATATTACCCGTCCACATGATATGTATTGTCTTAACTTGTATTATAATTGCTTTTATATGTCTTGGTTTTACCTTCTTTAGTTTTATTAGGCTCCTTATTTGGTTTCGATTGCTTCTTTACTTTCACTTATAAATTCAAAATAACAAAAATATTTTCTTTTGTTTTGCTTCTTTGTTTGGTTCTTTATTTTAATTTTATTTGGGTTTTACTTTTGATTTTTATTTAGAGTTTTCCTTGCTGTAGCTAGCATGTTTAGGTCTTGCTTAGCCTCTGGTTTCTTAGTTTATCAAAAATAAAGTACCAAGTTTTATCCATTTAGCTTAGTTGATACATATGTAAAAAGTGATTTTCTGTTTTCGGTATCTACTGCTTATTGCGCGATTTTTCATATTTTACTGGAAGCTCTAAAAATCACGAAAAAATTACTGATGTTGTAGCACCTAATCCTCTGCATGTACAAAAATTGGCTAAAATTTCGGGCATGTTTAAGTGCACCTAAAAATTGCGTTTTCCAGCTGCTGTTTTTCTGGACAGATTCTGACTTTTGTTGCAAGAGTGGCCTCTTTTCGTTTTCATTTGATTTTTAATGGTTCTTACCTTTCATTTATAAGTTGGCCATTTAAGCAACCTTTCTGTAACTTAAAAACAAAATTTTATTTGGTTTAATAGTAGCACTTGGGAAATATTATCTATTGTACTAATGTCTAACCGCAGAAAAGAATGGGAAAGTTTTTGTGTTGAAGTTTTTTCACAGAGAATGAAGGAACACCAAACTATGGAATATTGAAGAATTACCAAAGTCATAAGCTTGGGGATGTCCCCGCATCCCTCTTCATCAATAACCCCACGGTTTGCAAACCTTTAAACTTTGTTTTTTGAGCAACATAGGAACTTAACTAAACTTGAAGCGGCTGTATTTTATTATCTATTTATCTTAGCATCAAACACCAGTTACATTAATAAGTGGATCGTCACATATTTTATTTATCCTCTGTTTTCAATGTTTACTTGGTTAATGGATTACTTGTTGAAACTTAAAAATGATGTGTGAATAATACTGTTTAGTAGTTTATGTTTTCTTATGGTTAGTCTCAACTAGCTAATAGTGCATATTATGTTATTTTGATATCAACATGCATTGTCCTGTTCATAAGATGGTATGGTATTGTGGTATCCTCCTCTGAATAATTCACTTGAATCGACTTGGCACATGCTCACACATGTTATGACTGAAAAATAAAAGTCAATTAAGCCTTGATGATCTATTTTGCCTCAGAGTTTTAGTATCGTTTTTATGCCTCCGTTAATTTTATTTTGTCGCAAGCATGATTATGACCGTTATCGCTCTCGTGGTTGTCGCTTCCCAGTCTATTGCTAGCCTTCACTTGTACTGAGCGGGAATGCTGCTCGTGCATCCAAATCCTTAAAACCAAGTTATCCCAAAGAGTCCACCAAAAAATTCCTATGCATGGTATTTCAAGCCATTCCAAGTAAATTTGCATGTGCTACCTTTAAAACCTTCAAAATATTTCTCTTTTTGTGTCAATGTTTACTAGCTCATGAGGAATTAGTGTGGTTATTCTTTATTCTATTTGTCAAATGGACTTTTACACCTGGACTAGTGGCATATACATCCGCTTATCCAATAACTTGCAAAAAGAGCTGGCAACGGGGTGCCCAGTCCCAATTAATTACAACTTTAACCAATTAATTCTCTTCACACTTTTGCCCTGATTCATCAGTAAGCAATGACAAACAGTGAAATACCTGAATGTGTGTAAACCAAAGAGAAAGAGGGATGATCTGCCTTGCTGGTAGAAATAACGTCCTTCATGGGAGCCGCTCTTAAAAGTCCGTTTGACAGGTAGAATACTGTTCTCACCCGCTACCATTCGTTGACAATTAACAAACACCTCTCAAAACATTTTTACCTCTGTTTTTAAAAAAAAGCTCTAGCACGTGTTAATCCCTGCTTCCCTCTGCGAAGGGCCAATCTTTTATTTTTATGTTGAGTCACCATCCTTTCTTTGAGCACTTCTTCGAGAGCATAGCTGTCGTTCTTAGTGTAATGTGCTTGTCCCAGAATACGATTAATTGAGGTATAACCATGATGCTTTTATCTTTGATATCTCTATATCTAGTCTTCACTTGAACTTCAGAGGTGCCTTGGCATTTATGTTTTGCTCCACAATTAAGGGCAAGCGAGATACCACTCTATCATGCTTTATTATGGTCATTACAATCTTGTTGATGTTTATAAATTTCATGTTATAAGCTCTTAGTTCGTTGATACTTTTCATTAGGAAACATGATTGCTAAGTTTTATTATCCATACATCATGCAATTGTTAAAGACCTGATCATAGCATTTACAATCAAAAATTATTTTGTTATCATTTACCTACTCGAGGACGAGCAGGAATTAAGCTTGGGGATGTTGATACGTCCAAAACGTATCTATAATTTTTGATTGTTTCATGCCATTTTTATGCTTTTAGCACTTGTTTTATATTAAGTTTATTATTTATTTGGACTAACCTACTAATAGTTGCAAAAGTGCACAATGTTCTTGTTTTACTCTTTGATGTGTAGAAATTATCAAGAATACAAGAGGAAACCTTGTTGGAGTCGAATTGGGACTTTCCTGAAATCTGTCTGAGAACTTTTTACGAAGATTGCCAGTTTGACCCTCGAAGATGACGTCAATGGAGACCTGGCTGTTACGAAAGTTGTCACAATTTTCCATACGAAGATTTTAAGCCCGAGATCAGCCCAATCGGAGTTCGGACGCGGCCTGTAGGCCCGTTTTGGTGGAACCCTAAAAGGGGGTGACGGAAATCCGAGAAGATATATAAAGGGAGGAAACCTAATTCGTGGAGGACTCCTCCACCCACGAATTTCAGCCACCAAAAGCCACGTTTTTGCCTCCCCCATGGATCCCATCTCCATGGGGGAGGGCTCCCAAGAAGCCATGAAGGAGGGAGGCTAAGGGGCGGCGCTCCCCAAGCTTGCCGGCGGCGGGGAAAGGAGTTCCCCGCACCGCGGCGCCGCCGCCGCCCTGCGCCGCCGCGCTGCCCTCTCCGCCGTCTTCACCGCCATCTCCATCACCATCTCCTCCTTGTATTCAGTGGTTCATCCTCCCACAAACCTCTGTACCGTCCTATGTAAACATGGTGTTTGATGCTATAATATTTATCCTATGATTTACATCATGTTTCCGTAGTTTATTTGTCTTTTGATTGCTTAATTGAATGCATGAGGTTCATTAGAGTTGTATGTCTATATGGTGCTGTCCTTTGGTGTCCATTATATTGTGCGCGCATGGATCAAACACCCTAGGGTTGGTAGTATTTGTAACGAAGCGGGGGAAGTTCTGCCGGAGTGACAGAAACCTGAGAACGCGAACCGATTAGTTGCACGTATGGGAGTAAGAGGACCTTGAACTTAAGGCTATGGTTGGGGAAACCTTAATGCATTGTTAGTATTTGCGGATGCTTTCTAACAATCCAATCATATAGTACTTGTAATCCCAAGTAGTGGAGTGCATGTATATTTAGCCTCTCCCACATAGAAAACTGCATCGAAGACAATGAACCAAGTACCTTCACTAATTAATCTTGGACAAAGCCACCACAATTACCACCACTTTTCCACACTCATGGTACTGTTAGTATATGGTTACTTAGTGTATTTTATTGCTGCAGCACTAACATTTACTTTCTTGTATTTATTATCTTGCAAAACTACCTCTCATACCCGTATTGCTACCGTAGTTTTATTTTCTAGATAATGCAAACGTTTAGTGTGCGTAGAGTTGTATCAGTGGTTGATAGAACTTGAGAGAATACTTATCCTACCTTTAGCTCCTCGTTGGGTTCGACACTCTTACTTATCGAAAAGGCTACACGCGATCCCCATACTTGTGGGTTATCACAGTTCTGTTAGAAATACCACCTAAACATCATCTCACATTGCTCAAGTGGCTTGTAGTTAGTTATTTGTAACATAACAAGAACAATTTTGTTGCCAATGAAAGATAATATAAACATTATAATTGTGTAATAATTAATCATTACATCATCGACTAAAATTGAATTTAATATACAGTGACACATCTGATTAGTAATATGTATTTTTGGTACTGGGACGATATGCTTTCGCCCAGAAAGTTTAAAAGATGTAACTCCACGTAGGTGGTATTTGTTTCATCATGTTATATTTATTATTTAATCATTTTTCAGCATATAATATAGATATATCTATAATCATAGATTTCTCTGTTAGTTAGTTTTCAACATAATAAAGATGATGCCCTCGCATTTGCGAGGGCCACCCTGCTAGTTTATGATAATGAAGAGAGATTTTTGGTAAGTGTCTTGATGACCGAGGGAAGTAAGGGGCAAAGCTAAGAGGATTTTTTTTGTTCAAATCACTAAACAGATCTAACATAATTCGTCACATCGAGGCCCATTGAGCTTTATTAGTTCTTCATACTTATCTAATACTTATGTGCAACTATGTACCAGGGAATAAATTATGTGGCGTTGAGTATTTGAGAACCAGGGTAGTAAATGAGAGATGAAATTGATCTTGACAAGATAAAGCAAAAAAGCTCATTGTGTAGTTTCCCTACATGTCAACAACAATCTTTTCCTCACTTCACTAACAAAATCCATTTTTGAACCATACCATTGACATGCAAGAACTGTTTATATATATCTCCATAACTGAAAATATCATCACCTGACCATTAATCCCATGGTTATTTATAATATTATACAGCAATTTAAAGATCTCAGTAGCTATAAATAGACGTCATCGGGTGATATCCTAATAATTATCTAGACATCAACTTATGTTTTGATAAGTGTAAATTGATATAACATCTACGCCAACCAATCACCGATGTAACTTCTGATAAAAACTACATGCTACATTCCATATGAATTGATCTAATATCCCCAAGTATAAAATTACATATGGTCATTGATATATGAATTTTAAATCTCGATAAAATCATACGCCCATAAATTAAATATAATTGAAAGAGATTTCCCATAAAATGATATTTTTATATACCATAAAAAAATTATTGTCATTATATAGAACCACGTTAATCCTAAGAAAAAATGTAAGTGTGCAAGAAACCATGCATATATGATTTAGACACTTTTAGATGTT
Source organism: Poa pratensis (assembly GCA_947311845.1). Lineage (NCBI taxonomy): Eukaryota > Viridiplantae > Streptophyta > Magnoliopsida > Poales > Poaceae > Poa > Poa pratensis. The sequence goes on along the minus strand of CAMZMU010000062.1, from coordinate 49,389,722 downwards.
TCCCTCGCATTTGCGGGGGGGGGGGGGGGGGGGGGGGGGGGGGGGGGGGGGGGGATGCTTTTATGAGGACATTGAATTATTGATGAGATTGCTGACCAGAAACCAAAATATTTATGATAAGGAGATAAACTACTATGGACTGTTGGATTCTTGATGATGGAATATAGGTAAAATATAACATAACATTATTATTGTTTGCAATCCTTCATATATTCATCATGTGAAGTAAATTTTTGATAGCACATCATCGTCACAAATCGATATATTACACCAGAAATATTTATTTTTGAGAACTCACTAAAGATATATTGGCTTATTTTTTTTTGCATCAATGCCATTACTTATTTTATATTGATAAAAAATCTGATTGAAGTTTGATATTATATTTTTATGGGACATCACTACATATTAATATGTCGTACAAAACTTGCAGAACAATGCAATATCGTTAATTTCAGAAGCATTACTCTTCATGGATTCTGGATATGGGTTCTGGCCGCGACACTACCTTGCAATACTCGAATGCCATCAGCAAATCCCCGACGGTGCACCCTATAAGGGCCTTCGCTCAGCCATCACGCTTATTGTGTGGAACCTTTGAAGGAACAAAATGCGAGAGTTATCAACAACAACTCATCCATGCCATCAACGCTGATGCAGCGGATCGAGCACGAAGGAAAATAGTGGATCCTGGCATCTTGCGGAAGTAGCATCTTAGAGTTTGTTGAGAGGGATGGGGGTGACTTCTTTGCACTCCCCACCAATTTCTTTATTTTTCATCCTTTTTATCTTTTAGGCTTTGTCCTTCATGTTTGCTCCCGTTATATCAATACTAGTTGAGTGTCCGTGCGTTGCTACGGGGATCTCGAGTTTCTTTCATTGCCACACCTGTAAATACAATGCATATTCCATGTATAGAAAAGAAAACTACATAACGTTCAAAAATCATTAAGGTTCACTTCCGCCATAATGCATTTCGACAAAATGCAATAATTTGATGTTTTATGTATAGAAAGCAACATCCAACCAATTGTCTCTTGTTAATTAAGATCGAATCCACCTGATTCCTGTCTAGTCTAATAAAGATGAATTACTTTGAGGGGGAACATAAGGGTATAATTAGTCACGTTGTCAAAGAAGTTGCACCAAAGATAGAAAGGTTATGATTAGTTACAGATCAAAGACGGTGCAGCAAAGTCATAGAAAATAACTCATGGTATGTTATAGACAAATCAGTGTTCGTGGAGAGATCACAACAAAGAAAACAAAAGAAAACTTTAAATTCATTCTTGTCATTTAGTTAGGTGCTTGTTGGTCTCAGAAGTATTTTCCTTTTCTCATCTTTGAGTACACGATCAAATTCTTTGATTAAGCTGCAAAAACTCTCAGCAAATCCACATAATATTAAGACATGTCAAAAGAATTCAATAGTATTACGCAAGTAGAGAGGTTGCAAAAATTCATCCCACCACATATAGAAGATCTGAAACTGCATGTTCAAGCAGGAACAAACAAACGGTGCATTATGAGAGCACAAGACAAAGTTCAGTCAGATTTCCCCTCATTTTCCCAGTGAGTCCTTCTAGCTGGTTGGATGTCTGCTAGAGTTCTTTATCTTGTATTCTTGTCTATCTTCTAGAACCTATTCCTGTAGCAACCAAACTCCTATTAGAATCAATCGACCAGGAAGACAACAACCAATCATAGTTCATGCACTGTGGTTGCAAAATATGATCTCAGCAAGAAAGTCAATGTGCAACAATTAACGTTTGTAGCACAACTTAATCCTCAAACCACGGCGAGCGCCCTCGGTTAGCTAAATCCCATCCCGACTTTAGTTAAGCCGAGTTTTCCTGAGCGTGGCTAGGTCGGCTAGTTGACTTAAGCGAATTGCCAATGATGTGAAATGTAACAATAGGCTATATACTATGACGAGAAAATTACAGAAGTTCAAAAAAATTGATTGGTAGTAGTCCGCTCGCACCCGGACAATAATATTCCAAAGGCAAATGCACCTAAGATCAAATATTTTGAGCCGGCTTACATGGAAAATTCAGACTTTCTTTTTGTTGCTGCGGTCACATAAAAATATAAACTTTGAATCTTTATAGCTAAATACATGGCAATTAAATCAGAAGGTTTTTTTTGTATCAATGTGCATGTGCTGATCTGATACACTCAGTTTTAGTATATGTGGCTACTTGGCTGAATCAGTCAAGTCTGCTTTACCAAATTTCAGCTCTACATGCCTTATTGCGTTGACTAATTGACCACTCGTAGTCTCCTAGAAAATGTCGGATTCAATAACTGACTGGAGTGATTGCCACTTGGTCTCTGTATAAAAAGGAATAGGGAAAGAATCATGCATTATTTAATCCCATTTACCTTGCTGACGGGAATTGGTGTCATTTTAAATAAATCAATTGAACAAAATGGTATTATAAGGAATCACTGTTTGGAAATAGAGTAATGACCTGCATGTGTTGTAGTAAGTCAAAATGGGAGTATGGTAACCATTGTTGAACTTATGAAATGCAGTAATAACAGAGAGAACAACGCATATTCTAAAAACTGTAAACAAACGATGTTAGTTTGTTTCTGGAAAACAGGGTGTTTCGTTTCTCAACTCTGATGCCAATTATGTACATTCTCTAAGAAAAGCAAACTTCTAGCTTTCAATTGTTTGGCATCTCATAAGATAAACATTGTTGAACAATGGGATGATTTATCTATCAGTTTACTCAACGGTTTCCATACCAGTGTGTACCACAACCTCGGACATTAATTTCGTGAGAGGTACTTTCAGAAAATCAAGAAGGTTTATTAGGAAAAATATATCTACTTTCGAATTGATCAAATAAGCGCAAAAAAAACTGGAATAACAAGACCATGACACGTATTATCAAATCAAGAGTGATTCTTAAAAGGACCAAATAAGGCACTATTATAGTATTATGTAGGCGAAATACAAATCCCCAATTTCCAAGCAATTGTATATTGAATTAGATTCTGGAATCTACTATGAATAAACTACAAAGCAGGTTAGTCCTGAAACCTAATTGTTTGAAGAAACACACACGAGATGTATATACAGCACACACACTAAACTGGAGCATCGATGAGCAGCATCCTATTCATGGTGCACAGAGCTGCTCGCCTGCTCCACCACCTCACAATTTCACAGTACAATAGCAGTATGCATATGGACTAAATAACATATTTGGAAAATCTTGCAGCTCATACCTTACGTAATAAATCATTCAGCAAAACGATCTGGGAGAGCATGAGCAGCATACGTTGTTGTCCCAGAAGATGCACGAACGAGATCAGAACTTATGACTCCAGTTGCAATGCTATTGCCTGGGATCAGCAGACCATATCCAATGAAAGATATGATGTACGCGAGGTTGGGAATTTCAGGCCACGTGCAGCAGCGGCGCTGCTCATCGGCCGATATAGCTGGAGACGGTGGAGCTGCCATCTGCTGGAGTTCAGAGGAGCTGCGAGGACGACGCGAGCAGAATCCCCGGCGCGCGGGCGTGCTGGCCGGGGTAGCAAGCCGGGACCATCATGTGACAATGGCAAGCAAGTGGAACTTAAGCAACGAAGAAGAAGTCCCTCTTGCAGAATATACATCAGAGCCCTCATAATCTTGCCCAACATAATATTCCAGCTTCATAGAACATACCTTGATTATCTTCCAGCTTCATAGAACATGTGGTGCCACTAATTCTTCTTTGTTGTACGTGAATAGAACCATCCATTAAAGACATGGCAATCTGAGCACCCTGGTTCAAGCAGTTCACATATTCGAAAATATCCCACTGTATATGGAAGCAAAACATAGGAACAACAATATTCCAGGGCTGAGCTTCCCAAACCGAATTACCTGAATTGCCAGCCACCACCATGGTGGCATAGTATAGGAACCTCCAAAACATGGCTCACCATTGATGCCGCACTGCTTACCATAGGCAGAGAGAGTCGCCACAGACGCAGACGCCTTCAGAAGCAGACCTGTCTCATGGCCATCCATGTACAGGTTCCCACCCGCAGCACCGCACTCACCTTCAGATTTCAGCGCCAATCTCTGGGCAGCACCCTAGTGGTGGATGGAGATGTTGAAGGAGCCATCGACGACAGCTACGCCAAACCTGCTGCATTTAGTTCCCCAGGTTGAATGTGAAAAGGACAACAATACAAACCAGTTTGAGATACTGATATGTTGCCTCAGTTAATCAAATCTGCAAGGTTAATATTCTTCAAAAGAACGTTCTCCAACAATTTAGGCTAGCTGCAGAGAAGAATCATCATATGTGCAATCCCTGATCCACAATAACATAAAGTAACAAACTGAAAAGTAGTGCCTAAGAAAGTAAAATACAATTTAGATTGGAAATACTTCCAGACCATGTCATAAGTAGTTGTAACATATCACTATAAAGAGTATTTCAGCACAATTAAACAATGTCCAATGTTCACCTGAATAAAACTAACCAACCTTCAAATCGTAGCATTTTGGAATCGATTATTTGGCTCCAAAGATTTACGTGATTGAGCAGAATTTCATCGACAAATTTGAAGACTGCAATGTCAGGCAAGATCACTGGTCACTGGTCAGGTCGAGATGCTCACGGGTACCCAGGAATATGACTAATTCTGACAACGGGCTTGGTTACAATCATCATCTACAAAATGCAAGTAGCATAAACTTTACATCTTGAATAGGTTGGTTCAGTAGCGCTGTAGCACAAGTGACTAAAAGTCTAAAACAGACCTGGTGGAAATAATACTCTACCAACAAATTAGTGAATCAGACAAATCCCATGCCGCTGCCTCCATTACAAACAAGCGTTCATGTACTATATTATTGTAGTACAACCTGCCCATCTGCTCAAGTGATAGAAAGAATTGCATCCAAGGCCCTGAACGTGAAGACTCACGAGGAATCCCCATGAGGAATTGAACATGCTAGAGAATAGTTGAACAGGAGCTCACCAGCAAAATTTGAAGCAGAGGAAGAGGCGTTGCAAAGGATCAGATGAGCAGCAGTCGTGGCAGAGGTAGATGCGCGGCAGGGGGATTCAACCGGCAAGGTCGCTGGGAGATGTTGCCAGCCGGCCAATAGCGCGAGAGAGCAGAAAACTCTGCCGCACTCATCCACCACCACCTTCCCTGATCCCAACTCATTGTCACCTCCACGGCCACCATGCCCTCGTCGTCGTCGTCGTCTTTACAGACGAGGAATTCTGGCCGAAGGCGAAGGATGTGCGTTCCATTATCCTCAACTTCGATTCATACCAGAGTTTTCCCTTGTCCTTCACCATGAATAAGAAGGAAAGTGTAAGCATCAACGCTCAGAAATCTGGACATTACCTATTTATTTTCTCAACTTCGATTCATACCAGAGGGGAGTGGCGAGCAGTACCTGAGTGGAGATGAAGGGTCGGCGGCAAGAGGGCGCTGATGGTATGGGAGCGGCGTGGGTCGGCTGCTTGTTGGGAGCAGCTGGTGAGTAGAGAAGACGTCGTCGTGGCCGTGCTTGCCAGCATGGCGGCAACCCGGAAATAAGGCTGCGCAATCGACCAAGGGCACGCACCATCAGATCGGCGGAAGAGCCGCCTCGCATTATGCCTCTGCTGCTCGTATCTGAGGTCGACCAGGAGGCCCCGTGGCAGTGGCGAAGCCGAAGACCGCCCGGAACTCGGTGATGGCGATGGCCATCTCCGCTTGTGGTTATCGTCCCTGTACGTCGCCGGGCGTAGGCCGTGCAGCTTCTCCGCCAGGCTCTTGTCCGGGTGCGCCTGGATCCACATCGGCTTGGCCACCGACAACACCTGCAAGCCGACGAAGGCGAGCGGCATCAGCAACCTCGAATGCGCCGCCGGAGATGGGGGAGAGAGGCCGGATCTGGAGGAGAAAGGGGGTTCGGGAGAGACGACACAGAGGTCAAGTCGCCACAGGAGCAGTCTAAAAGTTGAACCGGTAAGTCACTTGGCGGTGGCAAAGGACATAATTATTTTCTAAATCAGTCTAGAACTGAGGGGTAAAATCGGAAAAATAAAAAACGTACCAACCATCACCTCTAGCTATATTATATAGTAGAGATATAAGGCAAAGTTTTTGCCTTGTTTAAAAAAAAAGTAAAATTGCAGTTATTTTCTTCATTCCCTTTCGAGTAGTGTTCCACCAACTATAACATTCACAATTTACTTTTCCATCGGAATATTTCTAACCACATTTTTTATTGTGTATACTGATGTCAGATATGGGATCATTCATATGTGACATGGAAACCGAACGAGGACAGCTTACATTTGGCGAAATAAGAGTTCCATTTTGGAGCGGATTCGAATTCAAAAGCCTTAAGCAGTGTCTACTGAAAAGAGCCCGAGGTTATTGGGTTTAGTCCAATAGGATAGTAGATAAAATTTCTAAGATCTGCGATGGAACGAGTTCCCAACTTGAAAACCCTAACTCTGAGAAACTAGCTGGATTGTGAGCTGTGAAGACTGCACCTACTCGTTCTGCTTTTGCCCGGACGCTTTTTCGCCGGCCAGGAGAAAGGCCGAGCAAGACATGGTGGATTAAAGTTGCTGTAGAGAAATTTCATCCTCCGTTTGAATCAGGACTAGCACGATAGGATTGGCAGGTACGGGCACATGGCATAGTCCAATAGGATAGCAAGTGCTACGTACCGCTATCGTCTCTCACATTACTTACTCCCGTTTCCATTTTCAGAACTTGCTAATCCGAGCTAAAGTGACAACCTCATATATCCTGCTACGCGCCTTTCCTCATACATGAAACAGTGGCCCATCATCACCAGCTAGCAGTCCATGTATGCATATACTCCTGCTCCCGAGTGAATTCCCTCTCCCTCGTCCACTTGTGTGGTAGTTGAGAATTTTGGAGGTGGAGTTGAGTTGAGAATTTTGCTTTGTGTAAAAATGCATATCGTTTGAAGACTTGATACTGTGGGTAAGTGTACTTTGTTTAAGCTGGTAATGGTATCAGTTAATTGATCCTAACAAGCTGCCGGTTCATCAGTTAACCAGTTAATCCGGGCGATAGCTCTGTCAGTGCACCCTGGTCTACTGTCCGCGCCCTGATGTATGCATCAGCGAGAGAACGCACAACACTGGGTCATGACTCTTTATAACCCCTGCTTTCTCCTTTTCTCATCCTCCACACCCATTATAGTACTCTCCACTCCATCCACCACCTATCTCTTTTTGTCCCTAAAGCTACACGAGAAAGAGTGGAGAAGAGAGAGGGGAGTGTGTTATACAATGAAATGGTTTGCCTCAATTTTCCATCTTAGTATTCTCCCCTTTAAATAGGGGCTGAGCCAGCTGCTGGCCTAAAAGTTAACTAAGCTGTCACATGATGTGACAGGACCTATGATGTCATGACTCACCGCCACTGTTGACGACGTCATGACACGAAAACACTGTAGGTAACGTCTAGCACGTCCTATCTACCTACTCTGTACTGGTGCTGAAGCACCATCTCAGGACACCGGCTACAGGACAAAGTCCTCGCACACGATAACCTGGCGACTGACTATCGGCTCCCTAGACGGACCCGACGTCTTGAATGCCTCGACCCGGAACAGACTCCGGCTCGGTCACACTTCCTCGACTCGGGATAGACCCCAAAGTTGGCACCTTATAACATGTCGAGTCCCCCACACCCGGAAAGTCGAATGGCACACAAGCCTATTCCAATAATCACTCCCTAGGCTTGAGTTCCGGAGACACCTCCACTATGCCGATGCTTGTGCGCAGCTCCGCCAGGAGGACTCGTCCAAGTGTCTTGGTCAGCATGTCCGCGAGTTGGTGTTCGGTGGGCACGAACTCCAGCTCAACCTTTTTCGCCTCCACGCAGTCTCGAATGAAGTGGTACTTCAAGTCGATGTGCTTTGATCGCTCGTGAAAGACGGGCGAGCGCGATTGCCGATTTGTTGTCGACCTTGAGCACCACCTGCTCGGCTTCGCCGTTGCTGAACTCGTCCAGCAACCGAGCCAGCCAAATCCCCTGGCAAGCAGCCGTGGCAGCAGCCACGTACTCCGACTCGCAGCTCGACAGAGCCACAACCTTGTGGTTTAGAGACTGCCAGGTCACTGGGCTGCTCCCAAGGACATACAGCGTACCCGACGTACTCTTGCGTGAGTCGATGTCGCCCGCCAGGTCGCTGTCGCGGTAGCCGACCAGGCGCGGTGTACCTTTACTTCTTCCATACCTACATCCGAGTCGCGGAGACCCAGCGATATAGCGTAGCATGTGCTTCACGGCCGCGAGGTGCTCCAGAGTCGGAGTCTCCATGAACCGTGATACGAACCCGACTACGAAGGTCAGGTCCGGCCTCGTATGCACCAAGTACCGGAGGCTCCCGACTATGCTCCGGTACCCGGTAGCATCCGTCGCGGGCCCCGTGCTGCACTTGGACAGCTTGAAGCGCGGCTCTATGGGTGCGTGGACGGCGTTACACCCGGCCATCCCCGCCTTCTCCAGCAGCTTCAGGGCATAGGCACCCTGTGAGATGTCCATCCCGCTGGGTCCTTGTCGGACTTCGATGCCGAGGTACTAGCTCAGCTCGGACATCTGGAACAGGCTCCGCATCTCTAGCATGAATTTGTCGATGCCGCTGGAGTCTGAGCCCGTGATCACCAAGTCGTCGACGTAGACGCCGACTAGAAGTCGGCTCGGAGTCGCTCCTCGCGCGTACATGTCGTGCTCCGACTCGTACCTTGTGAAGCCGAGCTTGACGAGGCATGCGTCGAGCTTGGTGTTCCATGCCCTTGGCACCCGCATGAGGTCGTAGAGCGCCTTGTCGAGTCGGAGCACCAGGTGCTCCTTCCCCTTTGCAGCGAAGCCGGTTGGCTGCTGCACGTACACCAATTCCTCCAACTCGCCGTTGAGCAAGGCAAACTTGACGTCCACATGGTGGACGTCCCATCCCGCACTCGCAGCTGTCGGAGAATGACTCCCACGAAACAGGGATAGTCAAGCTCACGAAGAGAGTTCGTGTAAGGGGCTGAACACGTTGGTCAAACAACCCTCAACTGCACGGCGACGGTGCTCGTCGAGCAAGTGGAGGGACATCACGACAGAGATGAACACCAGCCCGTACCCAGGTTCACGGCCCTCGTGTGGAGGTAACACCGCTACTCCTGCTGTCTGTATTGCACTGCTTGTAGAGGTTACAGTACAATGAGCTTGCCGAGGGCTCTCTTTTGGCAATGGTGTACACAAGGAAGGGAAGCGTGGTCTTCTTCTTCCTTGCGCGTAAGTGGCTATGCTGGAATGAGAATGCGATCTTTGCTACGGTGCTGCTCGTCCTCCTTTTATAGGCGCCCCGTGCTCCCTCCCTGCGCTTGCACTATGGTAGGGCTGTCACGTGGCGCAGAAGGTAGAGCGTGGTGCACCGCAGCCCGGTGTCCATGGACGCGGTCCATGGCGTAAAGCTGACTCCTGTAGCAGAGTAACCACCGTCCATGCAGGACGGCCAGCTGGGGCCGCAGAGGAACGTGGGGGTGCCCACGGTGACGTTGGCCGTGGAGTGTAGCGCCGGCCGGTCCCCTTATCACCAAAGAGGAAACCCTTGTAGTCCGGTGCGGATGGCACAGCTTTGTTGACCCCTTTAATCACCAAAATGGCAACTGCGGCGTCGTCGTCACCGCGCGCAGGGGCGCGCGTCACTCTGCGGCCGCTGCAGAGCCCATGTGCGCTCTGCAGAGGTTGCTTTGCAGCGAAGCGATCTCCACGAGGGCTTGGATGCCCTGTAGAGAATTCGGCGTTGACCTCTCTCCAGGGGAGATTTCCTTGAAGAGGGGGCAGCAGTGGAGAGGGCCTCCGCAGGCCTCTGCTGCCTCAAAAGCCCTCGCGAGGCAATCGCCTCACGAGGCTCTCCAAGCCGTAGGCTTGGTCCTTAGCGAAAATTCGCCATCAAGTGTCGAGGGCCGTAGAGGACAGGCCCAGCACACCCTGGATTTCACTGGGCCGACAGTAGCCCCCGGGCCCATGATGGGCACGATGTAGTCCAATGGACGCAGGCGAATCGTCATGGGCCCAAAGTGTCCGGCCGGCCTGAGACACGTGTAGGGCAGTTACGCCGCGACGACACGTTCTCTCGGAGATGATGGGCGTAGTGGGGGGACCCACCACGTCTCGGTAACTGCTCTGAGGGGAATAAAGCCTGCAGCGCCGGTTCAGGCAGCAGTTACTGCATCATTTGCGCGCCCGTCTCCTCGCTCTTGACGTCTGCGCTCCTGTGTCTCCGGCGCTCCTCCCCTTCGCAATCCTGCGGCAATGGCGCCCAAGAAAGCCTCCGCGGCCTCGAAAGGCAAGGCCGTGGCAGGGCGGCGAACCTGCCGCGACGCAGCAGGTCGGAGACTTCGAGCCGGCTCTGACCGGCTTCCGCTTCAAGAAGAAAGCGCAGCTGGAGAAGGTGCGTCACATGGCAGCTTCAGCGACCAACGAGCACGGCGCTACGGTGCTTAAGACGGCGGACAACTCCTTCGGCGGCTTCTACCCCATCTTCATGCACGCCCTATTCGCCGGGCTCGTGCCTCCTTTCTCCGATTCTTCCTGGCGGTTCTGGAGCGCTACCAGATCCAGGTCTTCATCTCCATCCTAACTCCATCCTTGTCCTCGCCATCTTCGCCTACCTCTGCGAGGCATACATCGGCATTCCACCCTCGGTGGACCTCTTCCGCAGCTTCTATGCGCTCCGGTTCACGGCGAACAAGGAGCGGTCAGGGTGCGTGTCCTTCCGCATCACCGAGGCATGAAGGGCACGTACATCCCCATCGCGCGGAACGGCGAGAACATTGTGACCAATGTGACGAAGAAGGTGGAGGACTTCCGCAAGCGCTGGTTCCTCATGAAGTTCGGAGCCGAGCGCCGCCTCCGATGAAGAGGGCGAGCTGGTCTTCTAAGGCGCTCAAGGGAGCCGCGCGGCCCCGTGATGAGGCGCTTGAAGGACCTCCGCGAGGCAGGCCTCACCGGGCAGATGGTGGCCAAGGACTTCGTGAGGCCGCATTGCTCCGCTCCAGAGGCACGCGGACGCATGTGGCTGTATTCCAACCAGAGGGACAAAATGCGCCTGAGCGCAACCCTCTTCACGCAGCAGGAGGTGCGCACCATCATGGAGACTCTCTTCACGGCTCCAGACATCCCCAAGCCCGCGATAAGGCGGTCCCGCTCCACAGGATCGACCTTGGGCGCCGCGTCTCGCTCGTGCAGACGATGCCGAAGTTCGACCAGTGGGGCCTGGTGCCCAAGGGGCATGTGGGGCCTCCGAGGATCCTGAGTCTGCGGCAGGGGGCGCCAGCTGAGGGCGACGAGGAGACGACGGAAACGCCTGTGGAATCCGACGCAGGCGCAACCGGCGCCTCGGGAGGCTCTGCCTCTTCAGCGGAGAACTCGAGCACCTCGAAGAGCGCGGCGCCTGAAGTTGAGACCCACGAGGCCTCCTCAGGCAGCAGCGGCCAGTTCGTGGTCGCTCCCTCGCAGCGTGCTGAGGGGCAAGAGGAGAGCGACGACGACGGAGCTTCATCAGGCCACTGCGAGCCCCGCTCCAAGGCCATTCATGACCGCCGGGAGCCCAGCGGGCATTTCCTCAAGAGGAAAGCCGAGGCTGCTCTCGAGGGGTCCGGCGCCGGGGCCGTGGCGGTCGTCAAACACGGTGTGGGTCGATTCCCGCGCCAAGACATCTGGGTAAGAACCGACTCCCTTTTCTGTTTGAGCTTATTCTTGCGTAGGCTCCTCGCGGAGTTTTTGAGCTTTTGCCTCTCCAGGGCCCCGAGGTGCCAAAGGCGGAGACTTCGGAGGCTTGGAGAGATCCCCAGCGCTGCAGCGCGTCTGCAGCGTGTACAGTCGACGAGGTGCCTCCCGAGGGCACTGCTTCTCTCCTGAGGCTGCGGCACCGCCTCCTGAGGGAAGGAGCACTGCGAGGAGAAGGAGGGGAGGCAGAGGTGACGACGCCTCCACCTATGCGGCCTGACGTCTCCCCCATGCGGCCGGAGGGGACGCCGGAGGTGGATGCGGCGAGGTTCACGCCGCCGGCGAAGGAGCGTGCCGCGGTGACAGGGGCGTCCGCGGGAGCGTGCGCTGACGTCGAAATGGAGGAGGCCGCCGCGTCATCGCCCCCACCGAGCACGAAACTTGGAGAGGCCACAGCGGACTCTGAGGCCGCTGGGGAGGCGGCCTCAGCTGAGAAGGCCAACCCTGTCCCTGGAGAGGAGAGCGCTCCCCAGGGGCAGAAGAATGACGTTGATGATGAAGGTGCCCCGAACGAGGGGGGTTCTCATCAAAGCCCCCTGAAGGCCCCTTGTGTGGACGAAGAGGGGGGCTCGCACCAGAGCCCCCAGGCGCGCTTGAGGCCACTCGGAGCCCAAGGTTGGACGCTCCGGAATCCTCGGCAGGCGCCGGCGTTTCCAGGCCCTCCGGCGAGCCATGGGCCTTAGTTCTGCGGGGGCGGCGCCCCGTTGCAGCTCGCCGTGGGGCTGTCCTCCGCTCGGCGAGGGAAATTCTCGACGGGCTTGAGGCCCAGCTTGCCGAGGAGATCGCTCCAGGGCGGAGGAGGACGCCGAGCTTGCGCGGGGCTGGGCTTGTCTTCATGAGACCGTGGAGAACTGCCGCCGGAAGAACGAAGCTGCCCAGGCGCAACGCGAGGCAGCGCTGCGCTCTGCTGAGGAGATCCGCATCAGCGTGGTCCGCGAGGTCGAGGAGACCCTTGCGGACCTGGGTGCTAGGCGCGAGGCTCTCGAGGCAGAGACCGAGGCCAAACACCAGGAGCTGGCGGCGCGCGAGGCGGCGGTCTCCGCCAAGCACAAAGAGCTTCTAGATCGCGAGGCGGGGATCGTTGCCGAGTCGGAAAATGTGCGGCAGAGTTTGGAGAAATTCCGTGAGAGCTTGAGCATTCGCGAAGACTTGATCGTGCAGCGCGGAGTTGAGCTCGACGCCCGCGAGACCGAGGCGCGCAAACGCGAAGAACAGGTTGAGCAGATCGAGAAGGATCAATCCGCGCAGCGGGAGCACCTGGAAGCCCGCGAGAACAAGGTCACTCAAGACGAGGAGTTCTACCAGAAGCGCCTTGTGCAGACCAACGAGAACCTTCGCAAAAAGGAGGAGAAGATGGCGGAGAGTCTGCGACGAAGGAGAAGCTCTTTCGCGACAGCTGTAGAAAAGACTTCGCGGATAAGGCCAAGAAGCAAGAGGATCGCTTCACGAAGAGACGCAAAGAGCTTGAGGCTCGCGTCAAGGACCTTGAGGCCCAGAAGAAGCGATTCGACTCTCGCCTCCAGGCTGCCGCGGAGGCTCGGGGCGCGCGGAGCAGAACTTTGCCTCTTTGATGGCTGACATGAAGGAGTTGACCGCTCAGGTGGGCCCTGTCGTGGAGCGCGCTGAAGAGGCTGAGCATCGCGTGCAGGCGGCACAGGTCTTGACGCAGCAGCGGGAGCGCATGTTCCAATCCTTGGTGACCCGGGGGAACACTCTCGCGGGGCAGCTAGGAGTGGATGCCCTGCTGTTCCCGTCATGGGAACGCTGACGCCGCCACATACCTCGCCTACTTCGATCAGCTCTTCACCGCGCTCGAGGGCCCTGTGGCGGAACTTGGCGATGTTGTTGATGAGGAGTGCCGCAAGCTCTTGACCGTGGCGATCGATCGCGTCTTCGCCAACCTCCAGCGCCTTCACCCGGCTTCGACTACGAGTCAGTGACCGAGCCCATCGAGGGGACCAGCCTGGGAGCTCTCCAACTTGGTTCGAGAAGAAGTCAACGATTACGTCGACCGCTTCAAGAGGGTTGAGGCGGAGCAGGCCGCTGAGGAGGATGAAGGCGCCGAAGAAGAAAGGCTGAAGAGGACGGCGATGGTGAACCCTCTGCCTAGGCCACTCCTGCAACAAGATGCGCTTGACGCGCAATTATCTTTGTTTTAAGACTTGTTTTAATTCATGCTGGCTTGTAAGATACTTTGATCGTATGCAAACATGTGTGTGTGTGCCCCTCGAAGGGTCCTTTTATCCCTGTTCCATGTCTTTCTTCGCTCTACGTCGTCAGGACCCATCTCTTTGCGCTATGACACCGCCGCTACGGTATGCCGGAGCGTGACTCGGCAAGGCCGGGGGGTGTTTAAGGCTTGGAGAGGTAAGGGCTCTCGAGTCGCGGTGCTCGAGGGCTCCCCTTTGACGCACAAGCAGTCCATGGAGTGTGAGAGAGAAAAAACCGCTCGAGGGCGACAGGTGCTCGTGAGAGGGAGAAAAACTCTGAGGGCGCGAGCGCTAGACTTAGCTTGGCGAGACTTTGGCCTCGTAGAGGGCGTTGGCTTCCCTGATGGGCGCTCGCCTCTAGGGGTCGGAGCGTGACTTCTCGACCTTGGGGAGGACTCTTGTTCCCTGTATTGGTTAGAGAGGCAAACCCAAAGCAGGCACATGGTAGTAAACACTCATGCGCGCTTATAGGCTTCCTCATGAGTATCTCGCGAGGAGAGTAAGTACCAAGGTCCTTTGGTGAGGTGGCGTGTTTTGGGAGCAAGCCCATGGGCCAGAGCTCTTTGGGAGGTAACAGGCGTGAGAGCGTGCTCACGTGTAGAGCTCGGATCCTTTGGATTTTGCGGTGCTGTTGGGGTGCTCTTGAGGCACAGTCACCGTACTCAGCCCCCGCTCGCGAGGTGCGCATGGGGAAGAATATGAGCGCGAAATGAACTAAGATGATGAAAAGTAAAAACTCACCACCAAAATATTACATAGCGGCGCCTCAGCGCAATGTTTCATTGAGAAACGAATTGGTTCATTACACTTGGTGTGACCAAGATAAAGTTTTCCATGTCGAGGCATGGGGACCACATTCAGTGGCTGAGACTCTTCACGGCCTGCGGCGGCACGTAATCAGGAGAGCTCAGAGGGGCTGGCCCTCGGGAGGAGAAGCTTTTGTGAAGCTTGGAGGTGAAGTTGTGTGCTTCCCTCTAGAGACAAAAAATGTCTGGCGTGACTATGATCACGGGTAGAACTTGCGTAGATGCGCGATGTTCCATGGATTCTTGACCGGAATGCCGTCCTCCGTTTCGAGGCGTACCGCGCCAGGCCTGGCGATGTGTGAGACCCTGTAGGGGCCTTCCCACATTGGCGAGAGCTTGTGGAGACCTTCCCTGGAGAGGATTCTCCTGAGGACGAGGTCGCCTGTCTCGAGAGTGCGCGGACGTATGTGGCGGCTGTGGTAGCGTCGCAGGTCTTGCTGGTACTTGGCTGCCCTGAGGGCGGCACGGCGGCGCAACCCGTCAAGGAGTAGCAGGTCGTCGCTGTGGAGGTCTGCTTGATCGTCCTCGTTGAAGGCAAGGACCCGTGCGGATCCATGCTTGATCTCTGTGGGGAGGACTGCTTCAGCTCCATACACGAGGGCAAATGGCGTCTCACCAGTGGGCTTCGTGGGGTTCGTGCGGATGGACCAGAGCACGGACGGGAGTTCGTCTATCCAGCCCTTGCCGTAGCCCTTCAGGCGATTGAAGCTTCTTGTCTTGAGGCCCTTGAGGACCTCAGCATTTGCTCGCTCGGCTTGGCCGTTGCTCTGTGGGTGAGCCACCGAGGCGAAGCAGAGCTTGGTGCCGAGGCTCTCGCAGTAGGCCCTGAAGATGCCGCTGGTGAATTGTGAGCCATTGTCGGTGATGATGCGATTAGGCACACCAAAGCGGCAGACCAGGCCTCTGATGAATTTTACTGCTGCCCTGGCCGGTATGCTGCGCACTGCTTCAACCTCTGCCCACTTGGTGAACTTGTCGACTGCCACGAAGAGGAAGCGGTAGCCCCCTTGTGATCTCGGGAAGGGTCCCAGATGTCTAGCCCCAGACCGCGAAAGGCCACGAGAGCGGGATGGTTTGGAGTCCCAGTGCAGGCTGATGGACTTGCTTGGCGTGGAATTGGCACGCATCGCAAGACTGGACGATGGTGGTGGCATCTTGAAGCACTTGGGGCCAGTAGAAACCGCTCCTGAAGACCTTGCCTGCCAGGGTGCGTGCAGAGGAATGGTGGCCACACTCTCCACTGTGAATGTCTCTGATCAGCATGCGGCCTTCCTCGGGGGGACGCACTTGAGTGCAATTCCATTTGGGCGCTTGCGGTACAGGTCTCCCTCGAGGATGTAGTATGACTTGGCTTGTCGAGCCACTCGTTCCGCCTCCGCGTCTTCTTCAGGAAGGACTCCCTTCAGCAGGTAGTCTTTGAGTTCGTCAACCCAGCCTGTCTCTTGATGCACCATAGCCAGCAGCAGACGCTCCCCTGAGGATGGACCGCAGTTGGGTGCCCCACCTATAGGAGGTGGTGGGAGTACTTCGTCTGTGCTTGTGGCTGCTGCTTCTTGTGGCTGCTTTATGGACGCCTTGGAGAGTCTCTCTTCAAAGACGCCGGCCGGCTGGGCCTGCCTTCGTGATGCTCGCTTGGCGATGTCATCTGCCTCCTGGTTCTCCTTTCGCGGGATGTGCATGAGCTCCATGCCCCTGAAGTGCTTCTCGAGCTTGCGGACCTCTTCAAGGTAGGCGGCCATGTGGTCGTCTTTAGGCGTGTAGCTCTTGTTGGAGAAGTTAACCAGGAGCTGGGAATCACCCTTTATGAGTAAGTGCTTGACGCCAAGGGCGATTGCGGCTCTGAGCCCGGCGAGGAGGCCCTCGTACTCGGCGATGTTGTTGGAGATCTTGTCTATTGTGAAGCACAGCTGGATGGCGTAGTAGAGCTTGTCACCTTTTGGTGAGGTTAAGACAACGCCAGCCCCACCATTGCGGCAGGCGAAAGCTCCATCGAAGTGCATGGTCCAGTGGCTTGGCATTGTA
Source organism: Poa pratensis (assembly GCA_947311845.1). Taxonomy (NCBI): domain Eukaryota; kingdom Viridiplantae; phylum Streptophyta; class Magnoliopsida; order Poales; family Poaceae; genus Poa; species Poa pratensis. Next base: position 49,372,894 of record CAMZMU010000062.1, on the reverse strand, counting down.
TCTCCCGATGACGCGGTTTCTTCTTCGCGAGGCTCTTCAGGAGTTGGGTCTGTCCACTCGGCGACGAAATCCGCCAGCGCTCTCCCTTTTATGACTCTTGTGGTGTCGAAGCGCAAGTTGAATGGTTGCAGCTCAATGTTCCATCCCGCGACGCGGTCAGTAGCGTTGGGGTTGCGCAGGATCTGCTCCAGGGGGAAGGACGTGACCACCGTGATGGGGTGGCCCTGGAAGTAGTGGCGCAGCTTCCTGGAGGCGATGAGTAGCGCGAGGAGGAGCTTCTGCTGCACTGGGTACCGCTCGCGAGCATCTCGCAGTACAGTACTGACGAAGTACACTGGATGCTCGACGAGGGTCGTTGATGGTGCGGCAGCGTCGGCTCCCTCGAGAGGCTCCTCAGGTCCTTTGGCGAGGTTTGCCTGTGGAGAGACTGTTCCCTCGTCGGGAGGTTTTGGACTTGGTGTGGCAGTGCTTTTCTTGGGGAGAACTGGCTCTTCTCTTTCCACCACCAGGACGGCACTTGCAGTTTGTGGAGTGGCTGCTAGGTACAGCTTCAGATGTTCGCCTGCCCTGGGGGCTACCATGACTGGTGAGCTAGCCAAGTATTTCTTCAAGTCCTCAAATGCTTTGTCGGCCTCTGGAGTCCACTTGAAGGTGCCGGATTTCTTCATGATCTTGAAAAATGGCAAGGCTCTCTCGCCGAACTTGGAGATGAAGCGGCCAAGCTGGCCATGCATCCTGCTAGGCACTGCATGTCCTTGAGGCGGCGAGGTGGCTGCATGTCTTCTATAGCCTTGATCTTGTCAGGGTTTGCTTCTATGCCGCGGTGGGACACAAGGAACCCGAGGAGCTTGCCTGAAGGCACCCCGAAGACGCACTTGGCGGGGTTTAACTTGATGTTCACCTTGCGCAGGCTGGCAAAGGTCTCCTCGAGATCCTTCAAGAGAGTGTCTCCCTCGCGAGACTTGACCACGATGTCGTCGACATAAGCTTCTGTATTTCTTCCCATCTGAGCCCCCAAGGCGATCCTCATGAGCCTCTGGAAGGTGGCGCCGGCATTCTTCAGGCCAAAAGGCATGCAAGTGTAGCAATACACGCCACAAGGGGTGAGAAATGCTGTTTTCTCCTCGTCTTCCTTGGCCATTTTGATCTGGTGGTAGCCTGAGAAGGCATCCAGGAAACAGAGGAGATCACAGCCGGCGGTGGAGTCCACAATCTGGTCTATCCTTGGCATGGGGTATGGATCCTTGGGGCAGGCCTTGTTTACGTCTGTGTAGTCGATGCAGAGCCGGCCTCCTCCATTGGGTTTTGGGACAACCACACCGTTGGAGAGCCAAGTGGGGTGGGCAACTTCTCGAATGATGTCTGCTGCTTTCAGCTTCTCTACTTCTTTGATGATGAACGCTTGCTTCTCGGGGGCTTGTTTCCGCGCTTTCTGCTTTACAGGGTGTGCGTCTGGACACACGGCTAAGTGGTGCTCGATCACCTCCCTTGGTACACCGGACATTTCTGACGGAGTCCATGCGAACATGTCAGAATTTGCCCGAAGGAAGGCGACGAGCGCGCTTTCCTATTTGGGAGGCAAGCCAGCGCCTATGGTGACGCTAGCCCCCGAGCCCTCAGCCCCCGAGCCGCTGGTGCTCAGCGACACCTTCTTTGTAGATGCTTGCTCTTGAGTGAACAGCTTTTCTTCTTCTTGGGCCTCTCGAGAGGCTCCATGTCCTCGTCAGCGGGGAATGCCATGGCAGCGGCCTTGTAGGCGATCTCGACAGCGCGCGTGGCGTCCTGTACGTGACCACGTATGGTGATGGTGCCACCGCTGCCAGGGATCTTGACCATGTTGTAGGCGTGGTGCGTGACGGCCATGAACTTCGCGAGGGCGGGGTAGCCGAGGATGGCGTTGTAGGGCAGGCCAATGTGCGCGACGTCGAAGTCAATTAGCTCGGTGCGGTAGTTCTCCTGCGTGCCAAAAGTGACCGCGAGCCTCACTTGCCCCAGAGGCGAGATTGAGCCGCTGGTGACCCCGGTGAAGGGCCTGGAGGGCATGAGCCACTCGTAGGGCACTTGAAGCGTCTCGAAGGTCTCGACAGAGATGACGTTCAGGCCTGCACCCCCATCAATGAGCGTCTTGCCGACGGCGATGTTGTTGATGGTGGGGGTGCACACCAACGGGAGGGTGCCCACAGTTTGTAGACTTGGGGTGATCTTTGGCGTCGAAGGCGATGGTGTACTGGGACCACTTGAGGGGGCGGGACGTCTCGACCCCGGGAAGCGCTGCGTTGAGCTCGCGAGCGAACTGCTTGAACTGGTTGTTCGACTTGGGCGCCTGGGATCCGCCGAGGATGCATGCCATGGCACCCTTGGGGCCTGGTAGCCTCCAGGCTCTTCGTCGGGAGATTGTTGTTTTTCTCGGCGGCATTCGCCTGAGTTCCCTGAGGCCTCTGGAAGTTGCCCTTGCGTCCACCTTTGCGGTAACCACGGCCTCTGCCGCGGCCACCGCTGCCTTCTTCTTGCTCACGCTTCTTGCTCAGCTGCTTGAGGTCATAGCAGTTCTCCGTCGCATGGCCGCGCCTGTTGTGGTAGATGCAGAACGGGCGGTTGTCCACCTTTTTCTCGCCAGCCTCTGGAGAGTCCTCGCGAACATGCTTGGCGTCGGGTTCAGCTGCCAGGACTGCGGTAGGCTTGCGCTTTATCTCGTCACGCCTCTTCTGGGTCTTGGATCCCTCGACAGGGTCGTCTGTCGAGCCCACCTTGACGAAGAGGAGCCCTTCTCTGCCTTGGCGCATTTGTCTGCGATGTCGAAGAGCTTCACCACGGAGGAGAGGGTATCATGGATGCCGAGCTTCTCGAGCATCCTGTGGTTGGTGACGCCCTCTCTGAAGGCCGCAATGACGTGCGAGTCCGGGATGTTCGGGATCTTGTTGCGGACTTGGCTGAAGCGCTGGATGTACCTGCGGAGGGTCTCGCCAGGCTTCTGGCGCACAGCTCGCAGGTCGTTGTAGGTGAGGGCGCGCTCGTACGTGCCCTTGAAGTTCGCAACGAACTGCTGGCAGAGCTCCTCCCACGAGTCAATGGATCCTCGGGAAGGTTCAGGAGCCACGACAAGGCGGAATCCTTGAGAGCGTGGGAGAACCAGTTGGCCATGACCTTGTCGTCTCCCCCCGCAGCTTGGATGGAGGTGGTGTAGAGCTGCAAGAACTCGATGGGGTTGTTCGTGCCGTCGTAGCCCTTGGGTAGGTCAGGCCTGAACTTCTGTGGCCAGACGACGCGACGCAGGTTGCGGGTGAAGGCCGCGCAACCTGTGGCGTACGAGGCGATGCCACCCTGAAGAGCACGGCGGTTCTGTCGCCCTGCTTGGCCGATTTCCTCGACGATGCGCTTCTGGAGGTCCTTCTGGCGCTCCATTTCCACCCGCGCGTCTGGGGGTGTCGCTGCACGATTTGACAATCGCGCGGCGAAGACGCGTGGGATGCGGCCTTGTGCGCCGCAGCTGGAGGCGGACCTGGCGGAGGCGGCGGCGGCGGAGGTGCGCCATGCGCGGTGGTTCCAGCGCGTCCGGAGTTGTGGTGCACCAGAGAGCGCGACGCCGCGGAGCTGCGCGCGGTGCCGCCGCGATGTCGACGAGGTGCTGGAGGCGGCCGAGCCAGTTGTCGTGCGCCTCGGCGGTGGGGCGGTAGCGGAAGAGCTCCGCGGCCATGAGCAGCGCGGTGTTTGGGCTGGGCGCTGGACGCCCAAGAGTGGAGGCGCTCTGGCGCTGGGACGGATGCGAGGACTCAGCGTCCTCGCCGTGCCCGTGGTCGACGTCGTCGTCGAAGCGGTCGTCGTGGTGGCCGTCGTCGTCCTCGGGGTGCTCCACCCGCGGTTCAGCGGTGTTGCGCCCCGTGGCACGGCTGGCGCGGGGACGGCCGCGAGGGTTGGTGGTGTTGGCAGCGGGCTCGGTGGTTGCCCTGCCTGATGCCCGCCGGGTGGCGCGAGCTGCGCGAGTGTCCGCCATGGTGCAGAGGTCGGTGAAGGTTGAAGACGCGCCTCAGCCCCCTACCTGGCGCGCCAATTGTCGGTGCAGAGGTCGGTAAGGGGCTGAACACGTTGGTCAAACAACCCTCAACCTGCACGGCGACGGTGCTCGTCGAGCAAGTGGAGGGACATCACGACAGAGATGAACACCAGCCCGTACCCAGGTTCACGGCCCTCGTGTGGAGGTAACACCGCTACTCCTGCTTGTCTGTATTGCACTGCTTGTAGAGGTTACAGTACAATGAGCTTGCCGAGGGCTCTCTTTTGGCAATGGTGTACACAAGGAAGGGAAGCGGTGGTCTTCTTCTTCCTTGCGCGTAAGTGGCTATGCTGGAATGAGAATGCGATCTTTGCTACGGTGCTGCTCGTCCTCCTTTTATAGGCGCCCCGTGCTCCCTCCCTGCGCTTGCACTATGGTAGGGCTGTCACGCGGCGCAGAAGGTAGAGCGTGGTGCACCGCAGCCCGGTTGCCCATGGACGCGGTCCATGGGCGTAAAGCTGACTCCTGTAGCAGAGTAACCACCGTCCATGCAGGACGGCCAGCTGGGGCCGCAGAGGAACGGGGGTGCCCACGGTGACGTTGGCCGTGGAGTGTAGCGCCGGCCGGTCCCCTTATCACCAAAGAGGAAACCCTTGTAGTCCGGTGCGGATGGCACAGCTTTGTTGACCCCTTTAATCACCAAAATGGCAACTGCGGCGTCGTGGTCACCGCGCGCATGGGCGCGCGTCACTCTGCGGCCGCGGCAGAGCCCATGTGCGCTCTGCAGAGATTGCTTTGCAGCGAAGCGATCTCCACGAGGGCTTGGATGCCCTGTAGAGAATTCGGCGTTGACCTCTCTCCAGGGGAGATTTCCTTGAAGAGGGGGCAGCAGTGGAGAGGGCCTCCGCAGGCCTCTGCTGCCTAAAAAGCCCTCGCGAGGCAATCCGCCTCACGAGGCTCTCCAAGCCGTAGGCTTGGTCCTTAGCGAAAATTCGCCATCAAGTGTCGAGGGCCGTAGAGGACAGGCCCAGCACACCCTGGATTTCACTGGGCCGACAGCAGCCACGGCTAGCAGTAGTTGGACAGACTCGAGTCGGGCCCGGGGAGAGAAGACCTCATCATAGTCGACCCCGTGCTGCTGCACATAGCCCTTCGCCACCAGGCGAGCCTTGTGCTTAAGGACTGCGCCATGCGCGTCCTTCTTCACCTTGTACACCCACTTCAGGCCGATTGCGCGGTGACCCGGTGGTAAGGTGGCTAGTCACCAAGTCAAGTTGGACTCGATGGCCTCCAGCTCCTCCTGCATCGCCTGCCTCCAACTGGCATGCGCCTTCGCCTTATCGAACGAGCCGGGCTCTTCGAAGGCGACGAAGTGGAGCTCCTCGTCTGGCTCAAGGGCCGAACCCACCTCGAGCATGTTCTGCAGAGTGCGAAACCGGTGCTCTAAGCTCATGTCGTCTTCTGTATCGAGCATACCTGAGTACCTCGAAGGCGGCGTGACGAACATGATGCCAGAGACAGCCGGAGTCGGGGACTCGGCTGTCGGGTGCCCTAGTGTAGACGGGGAACCTGCTGGGGGTGTCGCACTCTCGACTCCTGGAGTCGGCGAGTCTGGAGTCGGTGAGTCGGGTCCTGGACCCGCACTCCCGTCTCCCGGAGTCGGCTGCGGCTCGAACACCATGTGCTCGGCCATGAAGGAGTCGTCTCCGAAGGTGTTCACCGGCGTGTCCGGCGAACTCCAGTCCCAGCGCGCGTTCTCGTCGAACACGGCATCTCGCGTGATGGTCACGCGGTTGGTCACCGGGTCGTAGGCCCGATATCCCTTCGTCCCGGGTTGGTACCCGACGAAGATCGTCGGCCTGCTCTGGTTGTCGAGCTTCTTCAGCCCGGGGCGCGTCTCTCTGACGTGCACCACGCACCCGAATGTGCGTAGGAAGCTCACATCCAGCTTGCGGCCATGCCAGGCCTCGAACGGCGTCTTGCCGTCCACGCTCTTGGTGGGCGACCTGCTCAAAATGAACACGGCCGTCGTCACCACCTCACCCCAGAATTCACCGGGGACCTTCTTGGCCTTCAGCAGACTGCGGGCCATGCCCACAATCGTCTGGTTGCGTCGCTCCAAGACGCCGTTCTGCTGCGGGGAGTATGGAGCCGTCAGGTGACGCTCCACTCCGAGCTCGGCGCAGTATGATGTGAACGACCCGGAGCTGAATACGCCTCCGCGATCCGTGCGCAGCGTGCGCAGCTTGTAGCCGGTTTCCGACTCGGCTCCCGCCTGGAGTCGGATGATGGCGGCTGCGGCCTCGTCCTTCGTCGAGAAAAGGGTGAGCCACATGTACCGCGACAGGTCGTCCACCAGCAGGAGGAAGTACTTCTTCCGCTCGGTGTGGCTGGGGTGATCGGCCCGCAGAGGTCGCTGTGGACCAGCTCGAGTAGCTCCTTTGCCCGGAACTTCACTTGCTTTGCGAACAGGGCTCGCCTCTGCTTCCCTGCTAGGCAGGTGTCGCAGAGTTGGTTCACGTGCTCCACCAGAGGGAGGCCACGCACCATCTCGCCCTTCGCCAGTCGGCGCAAGCTGTCAAAGTTGAGGTGCCCGAACCGCGCATGCCAAGTCCACGCCGGTGCCCACGGCTAGGCATACCGGTTGCGCGACTCGCGCATGCAGCTTGTACATCCGGTCGTCTGACCTTGATCAGGAGCTGCCGCTCCCTATCACGCACCCGGAGGATCCCATCCTCGATGAGCACCTGGCAGCCGTTTTCGTCGAACTAGCCCAGGCTGATGATCTGCGTGTTCAGCCGGGGTATGTAGTACACCCCGGTGATGGCCCAGTGCTCGCCTAATTTGCAGACGAAGAGCATCGTCCCCTGCCCGCAGATGTCGACTCGCCAGCCGTCCCCGAACTTGACAGTGCCGGTGACGCTTGTGTCGATCTCCGCGAACGCGGCGCGGTCACCTGTCATGTGATTGGTGGCGCCCGAGTCGAGATACCAGACGCCCTTCTTGGCGTCTCCCTCTTGTGCCAGGTTGACCTGCGCCTTCTCCTCTAGCATGAGGAGGACCGGCTCCTTGCGAGCCGGGTCAGCCAACTCCTCCCGAGTTGCCATGGTCGACTCCTCCCGAGTCAACGCAGTCGGGTCCTTGCGACCCGACGATGCTGTCGGGTCCTCACGACCTGCCACTCCCGGATCCTGGCGACCCGAGACGACCAAATCCTTCCGAGTTACCGAGTCTGGCTCCTCCCGAGCCGGGGTTGTCGAGTCCTCACGACCCGACAAGGTTGTCGACTCCTCCCGAGTCGACATGTCCCACTCCGCGATCCACTGGATCGGCACGAGTTCCTCCGGACTCCGTCACGGTCGAGTCGCTGACTCTGACACCGGTCGAGACAAGGGTGCCGCCTTCGAGGTGCCCGACTCCACGTGGCGAGTCGAAACAGGGAGTTGTGGGGGCAGACGCGATGGTGCAGGCCTCCATCATGAGGAGCGCCTTGTCGTCTTCGTCGTCTCCGCCACGGACGAGGTGCGCTTCCGCATCTGCTCTGCGCACGAGGTGGGCTTCCACCTCACGCTTTTTCTTGCGGCAGTCCCACGCCCGGTGGCCGGCGACTCCGCAGTAGCGGCACGTGTCTTTCGACGTGTCGCGGTTCCCGGCTCCGCGAGCTGGGCTGCCCCTGCCGCGTCCGGGAGAACCACTCCTCCTCTGTGAGGAGTAGTTTGCCGGCTTGCTTGGCCTCCGGCTTCTCCGCCTCATGTCGCTCCTCGGCCGTTTTAAGGCGGGCGATGAGCTCCTCCATGGGGAGCTTGTCGAGGTCGAGCAGGGTCTCGATGGAGCATGCCATCTGCGAGGACCTCGTCGGAACGACCGAGAGAAACTTACGTATCGTGTTCGGCTCGGTGATGGTGACGTCGAGCACCCCAAGCTGCGACACGAGCGACGACAACCGCATGGCGAAGTCGTTGATGTTCTCGTCGTCCCCGAACTTGATGGCCTCGTACTGCTTCTTGAGCGCCGTCGCCTTCGCCTCCCGAACACGGGTGTCTCCAACCCGCATCGTCTTGATCGCCTCCCACGCCTCCTTGGCCGTCTTCTTCGACGCTAGTGTGGATATCATCTCTGGCGGGACGGCGAGTAGCAGGTACTCCAGCGCTGCTTGGTCCGTCTCGCGCTCCTCCGTGCCATCGTGCACGGCGGCCCAAACACCCACCGCGTGCCTCAAGCTTCACCTGCATAAGCAACGCCAAGTCCGCGTAGTTTGACCGCGTGAGCAGCGGCCACGAACTACTGGCCTCCTGCACAATCCGCTGGACTGCCAACGTGCTCGCGGCCTCCTTCACCTCCGCCGGCTTGAGCGCCTTGTGCTCGCCCATCTCCGGTGAGATCTCTCAAAGAACTCGGGCTCTGATACCAATTGTTGTCACTAAAGCTACACGAGAGAGAGTTGAGAAGAGAGAGGGGAGTGTGTTCCACAATGAAATGGTTTGCCTCAATTTTCCATCTTAGTATTCCCCCCTTTAAATAGGGGCTGAGCCAGCTGTTGGCTTAAAAGTCAACTAAGCTGTCACATCAGACTTGATGTGACAGGACCTATGACGTCATGACTCACCGCCACTGTTGACGACGTCATGACACGGAAACACTGTAGGTGATGTCTAGCACGTCCTATCTACCTACTCTGTACTGATGCTGACGCACCACCTCAGGACACCGGTTACAGGACAAAGTCCACGCACCCGATAACCTGGCGACTGACTATCGGCTCCCTAGACGGACCCAACGTCTCGACTGCCTCGACCCAAAACAGACTCCGGCTCGGGCACACTTCCTCGACTCAGGACAGACTCCGAAGTCGGCATCTTATAACATGTCGAGTCCCCCATACCCGGGAAGTCGACTGGACGCACAAGCCTATTCCAACATCTCTAGTCTACCCCTCTAGTTTGTCGCCTCCATCCATCGGCCACCTTCCACTCCCAACCAGTGATCTCATGGCGGACTACGCATGGGGTTTTATTGACGGTGTACTCAGCACCTTCGATTTCTGCATCACGCTGAGGATCATCGCCTGCGTCAGCGATATCGTCCTCGCGAAGGTCAGGCGGAACCAGGCGCGGCGCAGCAGTCCGGAGGCAACCAGGCGCAAGGTGCAGCGGCGGTCTGAGCCGCTACTGTCCTAGGTTGCGAGCCATGCATGGATCGGCTCCACTGATGACCAATGACTGGCGGGTATACCTGGCCATGGGAAGCCCGGCCCAGCCCGAAATTCCAGGGCCTGGGCCGCCATGGGCCTGTCCGTGGGTGGGCCTGGGCCTCAGATTTAGGCCCGAATGTTGCATGGGCCTGGGCCTGGGCTTTGTATATTGACGTTTCCAGGAAGAAGCCTGGCCCGAGGCCCGAAAGCCCGATAGGATTTTGCGCTCATGGGAGGGCCTGGGCCTGAAATATAGGCCCGAAGGTCGGATGGGCCTGGGCCTGAGATTTTGTCCGTGGGCTTTTTTAGGCCCGGCCCGGCCCATGGCCAGGTATACTGGCGGGTACCCTTAGCTATCAGTTCTTCAGTCTACGTAGTCAGCCCTGGTTTCTTCTTCTTTTCTCGCTTGTTGTCGGGTGTGTTTACGTGCGCTGGCTGCACACGAATGTAGAGAGATCTGAGTCCAGAGCCTTGCAAGGGTTTGTGTGTTCAGTTCATCGTCGGACTCGTCAGTTGTAACGAAGTACCCAGCTCAGCTGGTACAGACAGTGTCGTAGTCTATAATTTATGTGTGTTTGCAGGACATATATATCTTTGTTTTTCATCTCTTGTCTGTTTCTCACACGATGGCAAATATTCATAGCTCGCGCTGTTTAATTTAGGCAGTGTCTAATCATCATCTCGCTGATTTTGCCTTTTGCCTTACCAATATTTTGGTGCATCAGTTTGACCCAACATTGTTCTGGCTCATTCCTGGGTTCGGTTTGCTGGTTTCCTCCGGCTTTTATATTCAGAACCGAACCGACAATTTCACTTATCAGTCTTGACTGATAACTGATCAGGAATTCAGGACTGATGATTTAACACTATTGCATAAATATTTCTCTTCTTACTCTCGTATGCTATTTTTCACACATATTGCCTAGAAACCAAAATGATCAAATAAGTGTCACATTTCTGATGTCTCCGTAGAGCAGTGTTAAGTTATGTTCACTCATAATGTTCGGCAAAAAATTAATCTGTAACATGCCATTTATCGATGTGTTAAATGTTGCTCCATCCCTTGTTTTCACCCACAATGAAACTGAGATAATAAAGACTGACATGGGTCAAACTAAGCAATAGGAAATAATAAACTACTAAATGAACCAAGGAGACACAAAATGTTGTTGACGCTGGTAAAAATCGACAAATAGAATAGTACAAACTGAAGCTAATAGTTCTGAATGAGGCACTGGTGTAGATGTGATGAACACCCTCAATTCCCAACGAAGACGGCTTACATTTTCCTGTTGAAATGGATTCGAATTCAAAAGCCGTAAGCAGTGGCTACTGAAAGAGCTCGAGGTTACTGGCTTCTAGTTCAATAGGATAACAGCTCCCAACTTGAAAACTGTAATTCTAAGAGACTAGCTGCGCCTGCATTGTGAGTTGGGAAGACTGCGAGAAGACAGGCACGCCTCCTCGTTCTGCTTTGCCCGGACGCTTTTTTGCCGGCCGGGAGAGAGGACGAGCAGAACATGGTGGATTGAAATTGTTGTACAGATAAATTATATCGTCCATTCGAATCAGAACTAGCACGATCGATAGGATTGGCAGGTGCTGCCCTCCTACCGCGTCCTACTGCCATCTCTCACATGATTTGTTCCAGCTTCCATTTTCAGAACCTGCTAATCTGAGCTAAAGTTACAACCTCACATCCTATGACGCGCCTTTCCTCATATGTGAAACAAGGGCCCATCACCAGCTAGCTGCCCTGTGAATCCCTTTCCCTTGTCCACTCTGCAGATGCTAGTCAGTAGTCATCTTCACACTCTGCAGATGATTTTGTTTTTGAAACAACCCTTCATTCGGCAAAAGTGTTTCTGATTTCTAACCACCTTTTTTATTATGTTTCTAGTGTCCACTGATACCAGATATTGGATCATCCATGTGATATGGACACAGAACGAATAAGGCTTTCACTCGGCAAAAGTGCTGGTGTGGAGTGTGGACCCTAATTCATAAGCCGTACGCGTGGCGAATCAACAAGAGCTCGAAATTACTCGGTTAGTCCAATTGAGCAAAATTTATACGATCTGTGATGGACGGAGCTCCTAACATGAAAACCGTAACTCTGATGGACTAGACTACCCACCTTGTGAAGACTGCGAGAAGAAGTGTTGCTTCGCAAGATCGCTTCTCTCTCAGGAATAAAGACGAGCAGGACATGGTGGTCAACAACTTACCAGGGGCATGCCGGCTCTCGTGGGCAGATAATTTTTGTGGATTAATATTGTTGGACAAAATTTCATCCTCCGCTTGAATCAGGACTAGCACGGCAGGCTTGGCAGGTATGGGCACATGCCTTTTTTTTGCCCTCCTACGCGTGCTACTGGCTACTGCAACTCTCACATGATTTCCTCCGGTTTCCATTTTCAGAACCTGCTAATCTGAGCTAAATTCGAAACCTCACAGGTCACAGCTGCTACGCGCCTTTCCTCATACATGAAACAGTGGCCCATCATCACCAGCTAGCAGTCCCCTCTCCCTCGTCCACTTGTGTGCTAGGGCTACGAGATTCTGGAGGTGGAGTTGAGCTGAGAATTTTTTCTGTGTGTAAAAATGCATGTCTTTAGGTACATGTGCGTGCGTGAGTGAAGAACCGTGCATCAGGCAGAGAACGCACACCAGCACTGGTCTTGACTCTTTATAACCCGGCCTGCTTCTGCTTTCTTCCTCCACAACTCTCCACTCCATCCAGCTATCTCTAGCTAATTCCTCCACTCGATCCGTCCATCGTCCCCCATTCCGTTCCCAGCCAGCAAACTCTTCTCATGGCGGACTACGCCTGGGGCTTTTTCGACGGTGTAGTGAGCACCTTTGGGTTCTTCATCACGCTGAGGATCATCGCCTGTATCGGCGAGATCATTCTGGCGAAGGTCCGGGCTAACCAGATCCAGGCGGCGGCGGAGCAGGCCGGAGGCAACCAGGTGCAAGGTGCAGGCGCGGCGGCGGTCTGAGCTGCTTGCTCGCAAGCGGTCCACTCCACTGATGACAAATGACCGGCAGGGGTACCTTTTATCTAGCTATCAGTCGTCGTTTCTTCTTCATCATCATCTTTTTTCGCTTATTATTGGGTGTGTTTTCGGGCACTAGCTCTAGCTGCACAAGCATGTAGAGAGATCTGAGTCCAGAGGCTTTCAGAGATGTGCAAGCTTAGTTTACCGTTGCGTACTAATTGGTGTGTTTTATTTTTCGTCAGAGTCAGTTGTAACTGGTACGTACAGAGCCGGCAATGGTCATTGATGATGATACTACGTATACTGAACTCTAGTCTACAGTTTCTATGTGTTTGCACTTTGCAGTACATATATGTGTTTTTCATCTCAGCTGGTCTATTTCTCTCACGATCTTCTTTCGGCGACGGCTCGTGCTGTTTTACAGTGTGCTCTGTGCGGAAACCCTTGTGTGCTGCCTGCTGCTTTGTTCATATCTTCAGTTATCTATCGATCGAGATCACCGTCGGTGCATATCTGTTCTTGGTTGCATGTTGATGTAGTTCACTGGGGACTAGGATTTCTTGTGCGAAACGCGCTGTCGTGGCTATGCGCCGCCGGCGAGCTCTGCCGGCGACGACCGGATAGACTACTTAGTACGATCGATATATATACTGGTGTCAGCTTTCACAGTACTGGCCATCCGTTCATTTCAGAGAGATCGCGGCTACCCTACGAACTGCAGGTAGATGGTTTGAAGTGAGAGTCGGCGATCATCGCTTCGCCTAAGCTGACCTGCAGGGCAGTAATAACTAATAACCCACACCCTGTAGCCCGTAGGCAACCCGGGTCGATGTCAAGGTGGGTACAGTGATATTATTACTGAAGCGTGTCGCTCATGGACACCTACCTCGTGGTAGAGCCAGGGATGTGAATGCGCTTGTTTCCATATTCTCTCCTTCTGCCCGGCCAGGTCTTGCGCAGCAGCAGGCCCAGTGAAACGCATCCGTCTTGATCGGAGTGATGATCTGCTGCTCAAGTTTACTACACTTCTCGTACGTTTTGCCATCTTGGCTCCGCACCGGCCACATCGATCAAATGCCAGGGTAACACGCCAGTCGAATGGCAATGTGTATGGTATGGTGTGGGTAGAGCAATACCCTACTCATACACTCAGCTCGTTTCCATTTTTTTCTTAACCAAACCCTTATGCATAATGGATACCCTTCACCCATCATGCAATCAGAAGTATGGAAATGGTTCACTCTCATCTATAGCTTACTGAACAAAAAAAACATGTATCTCAACAGGGGATGAGTTGGGGACGTTGGTGCTGGGCCAAATTTTGTCCAGTTTACGTACGACGTATAATATACAGCCCACTGGAATAGAAAATTATCTATCTATCTATTATATACTAAAAGCAAAATGAGTTAGTTTTTCGAGTCACCACGTTAATCCACATCCTCTTAATTATATTGATTGTTAGATCTAAAATTAATGGTTAAGATTTTCAATCACAACCATGCGATTTATGTAACAGACAACACACGTAACATGTATACGTTTGGGTCCAATACGTTATTTCAAAAAAAAAAAAAATGCACGCAACATGCCTCGCACACGTACGGCCGGAATGCACATATATGCAAGGGTAGTACATTGATTCATTAACGTGTACTACTAGGACACACATCCACTCCCAGAAAAAATATCCACTCCGGGAAAATATAGAGATATAGCTATACATGCAATTTAAATCTGACCGTAGCAAACTTTTGCTTCTTCGGACCTTGCCGCATCTGCTCCGACTGTAGGTACCAGCCACAGCTGTATCTTTACCCTCCCGAACCTGGATCATGGCTGCACTCTGGGAGCTGATTGTGATCTTTTGCAAGTATCACTAGCATGCGTTACGTGGAATTACATCGGGAGATGGTTGCCTTCACACATGGTATAAAGCATCAGCCAAGCTCTAACTAATATCCCCACCACGATCCTGTCTTAGGTGAACGCTGCAGCGTTGCAACGAAACTTCCGGTTGCTGCTTCCTAAACACCATTCTTCCTACTAATCATGCTTCAGATTTGTAATTTATAATAGCATTATTATTGGTTCATCGAACCATGGTATGATTTTCTGGACATGGTTGTATTCATAAAAGATCGATGTCTTTTTGAATATATTGTATCTAGGCCTCATACTAAATGTGTTCATTGATTAAATCTAAAGTTGCTCAACAGCTTACTCTGAACTTTCTACAAGATAATGCCGCTGCATTGGGTTACCAGAAATTTATATAATTAATCTTATGTCATTGAGATTTAGCAAGCATTGGGTCACCGAAAACAAAATAATTATTGATGAATGTCACCATATTTATTTCTTTTAGATATAATATAGTAGCTTTGCATGGTCGAAACTTGTGGTTTTATCAATTTTGAGTCCTTTTCTATACAACACAGAAACCATGTAAATATTAAAGAGAACGCTGAAACTTTCTAAATGTTGCCTCGGTAGAAATAAAATTATGTCAAGAGAACATATGCAGCACCACGGTTTTAAGCTAATTTCGTCCGTAAAGAAAATTTAGATAAAGTCTGTTTGCATTTTTAAGCTGTATTTCATGGACCGTTAGCATGTATGACAATTTCTTAATAGGTCTCATATTTCGGTTTTAAAACTTTGGCTCAAAGAAATACAACCTGATATTTTCGGTCTGCAAACCTTCAGCTAAATATTCTCTCTAAATAGAGCTGGTCGATCCCATGCACCTTTTTCTTATGTTGTGTAGTCAGATATGTCACATTTATTATATATTAAAAGCACATTTCGATGTCAACCATAAGAAAGGTATGGTAGATAATCTCACAAAAATCAGAAACATCTGACCGTTTATTTTGTAGACTAAAGTGAAGGCATGAGTTGCATGTATTTAGTCTATATATTCAATTGTAGTATGCATAATAATTATTACTTGGTTCTTGATGTGCTTGAAAATTGATATAATTCATAAATCAAGCAGTTCGTCTATATTAAAGAAGATAGAACCGAAGTGTATCATGTTAGTACATCAATATATCCGTTTATCACCCAACCTAATATTCCCTTTAATTTATGAAGGTTATAACTACATTTGTCCTACCATATAAACAACACCATGTTATTTTGAAATTCATGCAGTAAATTCGAATATGTTAGATTGACGGACTTCAATGTAGTCAACAAAAGTTGTGGTCGAGCTCTCTCTAGGAGTAGTCAGAATTTTGAATGATTCCATTGAACTAATATGTTAAATTACTTAGAGTCTCAATGGATGGCACAATAGAAATATTTTGTCCCACTAAAATGAAGTCTTGCATGCTAAATAATTTTAATTATTGGAACATGGATTGAATTATTGGCATGTTTAAATCTATTTAACCGGTTATATTCTAATGTTACTAAGGTCACTGACTTGGTTCAAATATTGATGTATTTGTAAATTTCAGCATGCTATTTTCTAAACATATTGATCATTTTCACATTAATGTTAATAATGTTTCTAATTATTGGAAAATGGATTGAATTATTCTCGATAATTTTATATGGACCTTTTTCATATTTACTTTTGTTACAAACTTATTATATGTTTTGAGTTTGTAGAATATGAAAGTATCATGTTCAAACTGACATTTATGTGGCTCAACAACTTAAAAGCAAAGATATTAGTATATTGTTTAGTTGAATACTTGAGTTCAAATAAAATGATAAACCAGTCAAATCAATATGCATTTATACTTGATCGTACAAGAAAACAATAGATGTCATTTGAGATTGTTAGAATAGAGTACGCATAGGATATTGTTTTATGAAGAAGCTCATGTCTCTTTGTCCTTTCGGAAATGCCACACATGTGCCAAGCTTAGTCCTGAATAACATAAATTACAATATATCCTACTCTCTCCGTCCACAAAAAGATGTCTCAACTTTTTCCAAATTTACATATATCTACACATAACAAAACCCTGAACTATCTATGACTGTGACAATACAAAGATATCAACGAAAATTAATCACATCTTATTGTATCTATATACTTCTCGGATATAAGATATACTCCCTTCGTTCTTGTATGCAAGACCTATAGTAACATTAAGACATGTGCATTTTGTATACGGTGGATTTATGTCTGAAAAACATCAGAAGAGATTGGAACTCATTTTTTATGGGTAAAATTGTCTATAAATCACAATAAACCCAATATTCTGGAATTTTCTCAAAAAACTATATGCCTTACATACAGGAACAAAGGGAGTATTAAATAGAACAAAGTAATAATATGCTAAAAGCACTGTAAAAGGTAGTTTCTAATATCCTAGAGGAATGGTCATTTTCTAATTCAAAAAAATTATAGTGGAAAAAGATCACATTATTCCCAACATATTTTCTACCTTTTATTATTAAGATTAAATATACACTAACAACTTTCAATTTCATTTTACTATTTCTCATCACTTCTCACCTCTAATATGTCAGCGATCATCAATACATTGCACTATTGTACTTTCACTATTATCCATGTGTTTCTAATAATGTCGTCAGATAATTGTATCCGTATGGTAACCAAAGTTTCATGCGGAATGGAACCGGTGACTTATCCCTGTCAATCTAAAAAAAAGTAGTGACACGGGATGGTAGGCTGCCATACTGCCTTTTAACGGTGCTTACTCCGAATGAAATTTTCATATTGGCGTAAGAATAGGAAACAAAATATTTGCCTCTTTTGGGGAAAGATTTCTCTCTATAACCTTAAGGTTTTCATGAACACACTATCAAAGTTTAGAAATTGGATTTGAGCTCACCTCCTAGGGCAGCTGATGTCAACCGAAAAAGGAGAGTCACACACAAGATGTGCATAGTGGTGAGTTTCAATATCGTTAACTAGAGATAAGGCTGATGCTCTTATAGAAGTATTACTACACATATGTTACGTTGATGTGATAAGAGGATGTACATAAGTTCAAACATGTATCTATTGACTTTATTGTGAAAGTAATTTCAAAACGATTTATTTTGCAGAATGATTAATCCTAGGATTTGTTCACATTGAGAATGCTGCGTTATAAATCTTAAGAATGGTTCGATACTGATCGCACATAAAGATAAATTATTAGTTTTTGCATGAAACCTTTTTTGAAAATTGAATAAACTTTTTGTAGGAATAAAATTAAATCATCAAGATTTTAGTAGACATACAATTGCCATCAAAAATATATTTGGTTTTTGTTGTTTTAGGTACGCCGGTCAAGCAGTTTACCTATTTGTGGTGCCATGGAAATAGAGACTCGAGGACATTTAATAAATTTGTGACAAATTAAAATTTTGAAATAGTTGTGTGACTAGACATGATAACATCTGAGTAGCTTTGTAGATCACATGGATTCGGGAGTTGGGAAAATATGACAGGAGTACAAATTGATGAAAATAGCGCTACCAACGTTATAAAACCGTGACATGACATTTTTTAAAATATTGCACATTCCGCCACAAATTAATATGTTTCAAACTATTTTCGCACATATTATTTCACTTACCATTACATTTTTTGTGTCCATAAAACCATCTAATTAAGAATTCCATGCTTTTACTATCACTGAAATCTTAAATAAAATTCATAGATGATCTATTTAATATGTTAAAGATAATGCCCTCGCATTTGCGAGGGCCACCTTGCTAGTTAGTTAAAAGGCCCAACTAGATGGACTATGAACCAATAAAATGAGAGGCCCAACCAGTCAGCATACAAGGGCACGTGAGACATACTACCATACTAGTACTACTACACATCTTACACCCTTCGAGCTTCGATTTCTGCATCTCACACGACGACTCGTCATATGTTGAATCAAATGATGTATTTTCTGAATTGAAAGGGAAATTCAGTATAACACATCAGAGTATATGCTCCTGCCACCAGATTTTTTTTTAATATCAAACAAAAAAACGCGTGTACATTTTGACATACTTGTAAAATGCTCTTTAACACCAAATTTTGCCTTTTTTACCGACGACACAAAAAATTGTCGGTTTTCCGTTCATGACTTTGTCATCACATAGAACGTCGAGATGTACGCGTGTTCTCCGAATTTTTTGACATTTAAAATATGGTTCAATCGGATTATAAAAACAGGGGGCATATGCTACTAGGTGCCAAAATGCCACCAATACAAACGACTTTGTCAAATATATTCATGTCAGCTGATGAGATTTTTGAGTTTGTTAGGGCTGCGTATTGTAACCTGTATGTTTTAGTTGCTTATATAATCCACCAAAATTTACATGTGACGGAGGCTCAGAGAAGTTCTTAAAAGTTAAAGTTATTACTAAAACTTATGTGAGGTCAACCATGTTGCAGGGAACATTAAATGGGATGCCCATATGTTCTATTGAGAAAAATACGTTGGATTATGTCAATCTCGATACTATTAAGATGGCAATGGGTACCCATTACCCGCGTACCCTGCAGGGTAAAACCCCTATTAGGGTAAGGGTTTGGGAGGAAAAAATAAGCATGGGTATGCAAATGGGGAAATCTTGTACCCATTGGGTGGAGAGGGTACGGGTATGGGTTATATGAACCCATACCCGTGTACCCATGTACCCTTTTAAATTTATGACAACTAATAAGTGGGCTCCGAATAATAACCTAATGTACTAAACTTTTTTCAATCATGCGATGCATGATGCCATGAACGACTGGGATAGGGGCTTCACATTCCTGGTCCCACCAGGCATACTGATACCTAGTTGTTTACAATCTGTTGCTTTTGACAATGTGCTGCTATTCATGATTTTGTGTTGTGGTTTAAAATGTGATGCTGGTTAAAGTTATATGATTATACGATATTTTTTACGACTATTTTCTGCTCAATATGTGTGTTGCAAACGAGGGTATTTTTACCCGCGGGTAACCCTTTACCCTGCCGGGTGAAGGGTATGGGAAAAAGTTGTACCCGCACAAGGGTATAGACACGGGTGACGGGTAAGGGTATGGGGTGGCTCCACCCTTACCCATACCCTGCGGGTGTCATCCCTAACTATCATTGATGATTTTGCATAAAAAATGCTCGAAAAAGTCGTTTCTTATGATTGTGTGTCATTAACTATGCTATTATTTTTTATCGTTATTGAAATGCTTCTACTCAAGACATAATTCTCGGTGACTCATCCAACCAGATGTCCCAGTAGATAATAAAAAAAAATTGGAAGATGAAGATTCCACTGAAAAACAGTCTTTACGTGGTATTTTCGTCGAGCAGTAATTCTCACTAAAGATAGCCTTGTGAAACGTAATTGGCCTAGAAGTAAAAAGTTTGTCTTCTATCGTAAGGACGAGACTATTAATCAATTATTTTTTGAGTGTAAATTTGCTGGTTTTATATGGTCAAATCATACAGATAGGTTCTAATTTATACCAACCACGAAGCATTGCAAATATTTTTGGCAGTTGTCTGAATGGTGTGGATTATAGGTTTAAATGACTTATTAGGGTGGCAGCGCTTGTCGTTATATGGTCGCTATGGCTGTGTAGAAACGATAAGTTTTTTAATAATAAAAATTCATCTCTCATGCAGGCTATCTATAGGAGCCAACTACGTTCCGTTCTTGGTCACCGTTATCATGGGTGGAGCATCGAGACCTATTTACAGAGGTGTGTACAAGACTGGAGCATGCAGCGATGGACTTTTTATCTTAACATGGATGACAACATAATTTGTGGATCGGCACTCCACCACCATAGACGTTTCTATAATTTCTCATCATGGTATGTAATTCACCTTTTTATTTATTTTGGTATTGTTGAATTTATGACGGCTGTGTACATCCTAACTATGCGGAGCTCGGGTCGGGTGTAATGTGTAAAACTTCGGAAACTACTTTGTGCACCCGAGCTACAGTGCTCCTGCCACTTTAAAAATTTCGAAAAATAAATTTACATGTTTCAAAAAAATCTGAAAAAAATCATGCGTATTCTCAATGATCTATACTACGTGCGTGCAATATCTCAATGCATAATCATTTATATTATAGTCTAAACAAAAAAGACAAAATGGGGAGATTTGAAACTATGCATTGTTAACTATAATAAGATCTCTAAATTTGTCATTTTTGTGTAGGTCGAAATATATAGAATTGTGCATTGTGATTTTGCAAGTCTGCAAGGTACATCATCGAGAACATGCATGATTTTTTTCAGATTTTTTTGAAACTTTTAAATTTATTTTTTGAATTTTTTAAAGTGGCAGGAGCACTGGAGCACCCAGGTTCCTCCTGTGCCTTCTTCCCGAGAGGAAAAACAACGAAGTTTATGGTAGGTTCATGTTTTTTATTGTCATTATTTGTTACCCTTCCTTATAAGCACGATCACCTGTTGCAGAATACATAATATATATTTACTTCTTCCAAGTCCTTGGAAGAGGAAGTGTCTAGTGAAATTTGGCATTGTTACGCAATGCCTAGCTCCAACAAGAGTCAATGATCAATACCTAAACAATGTGCTGCTGAAGATAAATGCTAAGGCTTGTTGATATGACCCTTTTTTTTCTTTTTTTTTGTATTTATCATTGGTTGTTGTATATGCTCATGGTTGTTGTCTTTTCACCTGTTGTTACCCAGCTCGGTGGGCTGAACACATTGCTGCAAATTGAAGTGTCCCGTGCGATACCTATTATGTCAGCAGTGCCAACTATGATCTTGGGCATGGATGTGTCACATGGTCAACCTGGGCAATCTGATAGACCTTCCATTGCTGCGGTAAGAGGGATACAGTTTTACTCTCTGAATATAATCATCTGAATGATTGTAAGTCTTGTTATGACTATTTGTAACTATGGCTTTGGATTTTGTTCAGGTGGTTAGTTCTCGCGAGTGGCCTCTCAGCACCCAAACTAGAAATGATGTCTTCCTTGTTTAAACCACACGGAACTGAAGATGGTGGCCTAATTCGGTAAGATATCCATTTAATCCAATTTTTTAGTTGGGTTATTGTCAATATTATGTGCATATCCTTATATGTAGGTTATCCAACACTCCCTCCCTGAATAAAACGGCCTACCCACTCACACCATTTAGGATCAAAACCCTTCATGCGTAGTGCCTGTTGTAGGAAAGACCATTTAACTTTATCGTATGCCTTTTCAAAATGAATTTTGAAAAGCACACCATCTAATTTTTTCCTTTGTATTTCATGGATAGATTCATGCAGAATTATTACCACCCCTTCAAGTATGTTCCACCCTGGAATGAAAGCAGATTCCGAAGGTCTAGTGACTTTATGCGCAATTGATGACACCCGATTTGTCCCCACTTTAGTAAATATCTTGAAGCTAACATTCAATAAACATATAGGTCTGTACTGTTCGATCCTACTCGCATCCTCTTTTTTGTTCAGCAAAGTAATAACCCCAAAGTTCAATTTAAACAGAGGTACATCACCATTATGTAATTGAGAAAACATAGCCATCAAGTCAGTCTTAATGACTTCCCAAAACTTTTGGTAGAACTCAGCCGGTAACTGATGCATGTAAAATGTATACATGAACTTTGCACTTTATTCACTCATATTCAATCTTATTTGCATCATATAAGGGTTATATCAATGTTTTATCATGATTTTGGAAATATCTTAATGATTTCCTATTTTTATGGAATTAACCCTGCGCAGGCAGAAAACCCTATTTTTTACCTTTTATGTTTCAGGGACCCAAACGTCGTCATAAAATTCTGGAAAAATACAGAGGTCATTATTTTGGAAGGAAGAAGACCTAGGAGCGAAGGAATCAAGCAAACGGAGCCCGCAAGGCAAAAAGGGGGTGGCCCACGCGGCCAGGTACTGTGCCTGCGTGGGACCCACCCGTTTGGACCTCGTGGCTCCGCAGCCGTCGATCCTTTCTCCACCGCCTTCGTCTTGACCTAAAAACGCCTATAAAAAAGGTCCCATGACGTTTCGCGAAAGGAGCGCCGCATAAACACAGAAACACCAAAACGGAGATCAGGAGCTGCAGATTGGAGGGGGAGAACTCCGGCGGGGCGCTGCCGAGGTGGTCTCCACCTTCTCCAACGACTTCGCCACCGTCTCCATGATGAAGGGGGAGTAGTCCACCCCTGGATTTGGGTTTGTGGTGGTAACTTATGTATCTCTCCTCTCTTTGAGCTTCACTAATTAGTACCGTATGAGCTGTTGAACATGATTACGGTCATCTATGTAATTCTCATGGTGGATATTGTGGTGTGAGATAATATTTGTTATGCATTTACTGTTGTGTTGGATCTTTTATGACTTGTCATACTTTGGAGATATTCTATGATGCATGTGATGGTTTGATTTATGCATAATGCCTTGTTTATCTTTATCATGAGGTGATTGACACCACCAAGTGTAGATAGATGAGAGAGATGTGGTAACACACACGAAATATAAATCATTGCACTAGTGTCTAGAATATTGTCCATTATGAAGTATGATGTATGTGGGTACGAGATGGCCGATGTGACACGGCGTAGGTATTGAGTGACACAGTACCGCCCAACATCCTTTATCTGGGGGTAAAAAGGAAGAGTATGATGTGGGAGTGACAACAACCACGCTAGCCTTACGAGGGTGACCTAGCAACACAAATGAGTATTTCTTTCAACTATGTGTTTTAGGACATATAGCCGTTATAAAAGCTACCATTAAAACATGACAATTGTGTGTACTTTATCTATAACATGATAATCACTATAGATGAGAGAGAGGATTAAGTGAACCCATGTCCATTGTTCCTATAAGAGAAAACCTTTGTCTTGTCCTCTTGCATTGAAGAGGATTGGAACACTTTTACATTCTTGCTTGGTTACATTAAACTTCCATCCATCAAATCAACCACCTTGCTCCTTAAACTTGTTTAGTGCATAATCAACTAAAACTTGTGACACTTTAGTTGTAGGGAATAGATAACTTTTCCTTCTTGCTCCTGCGGATCGATACCTTACTTCCACATTGAGAGGTGCTATAGTGATCCCCTGCTCTTGGGGGTAATCAGTAACCCATCCGGTCCGGGAGCTTTATTATGTTCCATTTGTGAAATATCCTCGAATACCTCCTTCTCACTGAAAGCGGCAGTCAAGATTAAATTTTCTTGTGGTGAAATTTGTGGTAAATCATCATTAACAGACTCCACCATAGAGAAGAAACTAGGATCCGGTGCCCCAAACAATTGTTTATAGCAAGTGCATATCCTTCAATTCATACTCCATTTTAAAAAACAGAATATACTATGTGTGGTCAAAGACATGTGTAGCTCTCTCGTATAACAATGCATATTACTTGTGAAAATTAGGAACGGTAAAAAAATCTAAAAATATAGAATATAATTGCGAGTAAGCTAGCCGCGCTGTCGCAAAAGTCCAAAGTCATAAGTCGCGAATATTCACGCGAGCGCACGTGCTATATATATACTTGTGTAGTGCAACCCTATGTGTGTTTGCTTCACTTATATTTGTTTGGAGAGTTGTTCAAATAAGTTGATTGGTGTTTGGTTGGAACGGAAAATATTATGCATGTGATAGTGGTATAATGAAAAAACTTGCAGTCTTGTAGATCATTGAACTTTCGTAACTTGATTGTTCGCAAATATTTTGAGGTATTAAATAATTAGATGTTAATGCTTGCTGGTTACTTAAGTTAAAACTCATTAGTGGTTGTTGCCGTAAAGCTTGTTCCGTATTACAAACTCTACTAAAATTGTTGAAGGTGTAGTTGGTCTTGATAACGGTTCTTGTCTGAAAGTGATTCGTAATAATATAGTTGCGTGCTAAGGTCGAGAGATATAACGGGGTACTTGTGCCGCCGTGAACAGACCTCCTTGGAGTAAATTTTATTCATGCTCTTAATGTTGAACCTGCTAGTTGTTTGCAATAAGCTTGTGAGTTCTGTTTGACTAATGTTGAGCTACGATTTTTGGCACTTCCACCATCCAAATTTTGCTAGCCTCTTCGGTGTTGTGCATTACCATTTTCTCACATCGAGACTTGGTGCATACTTCGCCAGTACATCCAAACCCTGTGGGAGGAATTCCTCTTGGTCTCCTACACATAAGCCTATACATCTTACTCAAAACAGCCACCATACCTACCTACCACAGCATTTTCATAGCTGTTCTGAGATATATTGCCATGCAACTTCCATCTTACATTACATGACTTGTTATCATTCATCATTTTTATATATTGCTTTGCATGATTCTATAGAGCTGATGTGTGGTTTTACCCATGTTACGCTAGATCATTGCACATCCTGCTACACCGGCAGAGACATAAAGTTTCATACATCATGTTTTATTATTTATGAGTTATTTGTATAAAAAGTGTGTTATCATTTTAGAGTGTTGCCCCTACTAGTGAGGAAGACAAAGTGAAATAGCCATGGAGGCCATTGAAAACAGAAAAAGTAAAAAAAGAGAAAAAGAAACAAAGAAATAAAGAGAGGGGGCAACATTACTATCCATTATTCACACTTGTGCTCATGTTTAGCACCTGCAGTTTGCATTAGTTCATCATATTTGTGCTCATGTTCAGCACCTATGCTCCATTTGAGAGAGTTTTCATGTTTTACAAGTATAACTATGTGGGCAATTTTTCATTATAGAATTTGGGTTGTATATTCCAATGATGAGACTCCTCAAAAGTGATCTAGGTCATCGTGAGCAACCGAGTTGGATGCACCCCCACTAGTTCCACTGGAGAGCTTTCATACACATATAGCTCTATGTGCATCCGTTGCATGGCAATCACTACTCCTTGCATAGCTTCGATTACAAGACATCCTCTTGTCTAATGATCACTTTTATCTGGGTGAGACCTTCTTCCATTGGCCTTCCAAAACCCCATTAATGTTCTTTTTGCCATAACATCCTGGTGCCAATACCAAATGCTTACGCTCACCGGTTGAGTAAACTTTGAAACAGTTGATTCATGACGTTCATGTTTATTTTTACTTGACTGGATCATTTCTGTGTTCTGAAAAAATGCTTGATGCTTGAATAGAAGGGTAGAACTTCTACTGTGAATACTTAAATCATCTATAATGAACCTTGTACGGTTTCATGTCTCCAAAGCATCATCCATGAAAGGTTTTAGCTTTTTAACTGTCTTGCTTTATCATTGTTTGTTTAATATCAATTATTGACATTTACTTTGAATGATTTGATCTCAGTTCACATGATGTATATTACTACTTGATCAAGATTATGTTGGTAGCATGTCACTTCAAAAATTATCTTTGTTATCGTTTACCTACTCGAGGACGAGTAGGAACTAAGCTTGGGGATGCTGATACGTCTCAAATGTATCTATAATTTTTTATGTTCCATGCTTGTTTTATTTACATTATATATCATTTTGATGCATTTTATGGAACTAACCTATTAACAAGATGCCACAGTGTCAGTTCCTGTTTTCAGCTGTCTTTTTGTTTCAGAAAAGCTAGTCGGGAAATATTCTCAGAATTGGACGATATTTCACGGGGATAAGTTTTACGAAGATACGAAGACGGAGTCCAAAGGGCAGCCGAGGAGGCGACCCAGGGGGCCCAGACGCCACGTCGACGCGGCAGAAGGTGGGGCAGGTCGCGCCGAGGGGTCGTCTGGCCGCCTCGGGTGGCCCTCAGCGCCGCCTCTTCGCCTATATATTCCCCTCGTCCAGAAAACACTAAGTACCCGAACACAATTCCACGAAAAGTTTTGTCGCCGCCGTCGTCGTCAACCCTAGTTTGGAAGGGTTCTGCAGCTCTTCTTGGCACCCTGCCGGAGGGGGAGATCATCACCGGAGGGCTCTACACCACATGCCCGCCTCCGGACTGATGCGTGAGTAGTTCTCCATTGGACTACGGGTCCATAGCAGTAACTAGTTGGTAGTCTCTCCACTTTGTGCTATCATGTTTAGATCTTGTGAGCTGCCTAACATGATCAAGATCATCTTTATGTAATGCTACGTGTTGTGTTTGCTGGGATCCGATGAATTGTGAAGTTATGATCAAGTTTGTTCATCTATCTATATACATATGTGTTATTTATGTCTTGCATGCTCTCTGATGCTAGTATATGTTTTGGCCAAGTAGATGCTAGTGTCTCCAAGAGGGGGTATTTATGCTAGATAGCGGGTTCATGTCTCCAGTAGCTTGGGCTCGAGATGACAGAAATGACTAAGCCTGTGGATGTGCTGTTGCCACTAGAGAGAAAACAACTTTGTTATATCTACGTGTCATTTGCATTGTTTACATTACACACTTTGCTTATTGCGATAATCTGTTGCTTGCAACTTAATACCTATGGGAGACACGAAAGTTATTCCGTAGGTGTATTATTAGTCATAGATGCAGCTAGCAAGCGGTCTATGTATCTTGTTGTAATGCCCAATAAATACTACAATGAACATATCTTGTCATATATTGCATTGTCATGCCATTGCTATTTGTCAATTGCCCAACTGTAATTTGTTTACCCAGCATGTTATCTATCTATTTCTGGAGAGACACCGCTAGTGAACTGTGCACCCCGGTCCTTTCTCATACACTCATAAAAATACCGTTTCCACCACGCTCTGCACTCATTTGCTCTCATTTTTGCATTTACTTTTATTCTCCACACCATACGTTTAATCATTTGTATTCAGCAAGCCAGGGAGATTGACAACCTTTCTATTTTGTTGGGGGCAAAGTAGTTTGATTGTGTTGTGTACAGGTCCGCGCCTAAGTTACAAGCACCAGAGTAGCTTGGGCACCGTGTTGAAGCTCATCCAATTCCTACTTGTTCGATAACCTTGGTTTTGAAATCAAAGGAAAACTTCTGCTAGATTACATCATACCTTCCTCTTGGGGTCTCCCAACGAACGTGTGTCACGTCACCAGGCGGCGGCGCTATGCGTCGTTACCCTTTTGGGGGCGTTGTCATGTATCCTCGGTATATCTCGACCTCGCGTGGGGGTCTTCGGAGGCAAGTCCAGTTTTCCTAGTTCTATGTTGTTTATTTTTTATCATTTATGTAAGAGGGTTTCCTGATCACTTTTTATCGATTCTGTCGGTGTGGCTTTATTTATAAAGCGCGGCTACGACCTGTTTCAGGAGAGAAGGTGCCACACTAGATAAATCCTAATTGTCCTTAACAGGCACCGAACAACCTGAACTACATATTTACAAAGGCACATGTGAAGTAAGGACTTGGATTTGATTCTGAGAGCTAGTTTTGCCTAATGGTGTGCCTTCATAGTGTTACTTATGCTGTGGTTTTCTTTTCGAAATAGAGAATGCCCTGGCCTCTGCATTAAGCTATGTACATAACCTTTTATTGTAATGTTTAGAAATATCAAGTTTACAAATCACATATATAACATAAAGTTGAAACATGAATCAACCAACAAAAAAATGACAACATAAAGCAACTAGGAATTCATAAGTCGACTAATATGCTCCCATGAAGCCCGGCTTAGTATATCCTGAGCGACCACCCTGAGCCATGTACACCCAATAACCATAAGGTCACGCTGGTCCGATGGGAGAAGGAATTCCCATCACTAAATCCAATGAGCAGCAATATTGATAACCTGCAAAAACGTGAAAGTTTCTTGTCCGGTTAAGAACCAGATTATTTCGACAATTCCATATTGACCAACATAAAGCTGAAACTCTAATATGAATTCGAGCATTTGTATTTTTGTCAATCCCGTTCAGCCAATTACCAAACATACTAGTTATACTGTACGGAGGTGGAATATTAAATAAGTACAATAAGCAATGCTCCATACAATTTCGCAAAAGGACAAGAAATGAAAAAATGTTCAACAGTTCTCTAAGCCACGGAAGGAACACTTAGTACATCATGTGACGCGCCTTTCTTCTTATACATGAAACAATGGTCCATCACCACCCAGCTAGCAGTCCATGTATGTATGTACTCCTGTTGCATTTGTTGGGCACCCTTTGTTTCCAAATTAATTTGGTGAAGCAAGTGCTAGCAGAGCCGAAGAATTGCGTACGGTAAGCCGAGGCAGCAGTGTAGGTTCCTTGCGTGCCCGACCGTCAAGTGATCTCGTCCTCGTCTCCGGTCAGAGTAATGTCGTCAGTGATCTCAGTGACTCTGGTTAGCTGCGGCAGGTGTTCGAACGTTAGCTTTTCGCTCAGATCATGGATCCACTTCAAATCTGTGAGAGCGTACAGAAATTTCATCCTCCGTTTGAATCAGGACAAGCAGGATAGGATTGGCAGGTACGGGCACATGGAATAGTTTGCCCTCCTACCGCGTGCCGCTGCTATCTCTCAGCATGATTTGCTCCGTTTTCCATTTTCAGAACTTGCTAATCTGAGCTAAATCACAACCTCGCAGGGCACAGCTGTTACGCGCCTTTCCTCATACATGAAACAGTGGCCCATCACCAGCTAGCACTCCATCTATGTATCTTTTTTTTTTTTTGAAGAAGGGGAGTACAGACCTGCGTACAAATCAAAGGATACTGAGAGGAAAAACATACGCAAACCCGCACAACCAGTGCTCAACTGCAAGCACACAGCAGCGAAGAACCTGCTGAACCACCAGAACTCGTCGTCGCCGGAGAAAGCCGGGGAAGAAGAGACCGAACCACCTGCCGCCTGGAAGAGGGATGACCTTCAACGCTGAAGAAGACCGCAACATCCACTCGCCGCAAGCGGCGAGATCTTGATGCTGAACAAGCACGGCCAAGCCGCCCCACGACCAGCTCCAACACCACCCGCCGCCGGGGCGACGAAGCCGTGCCGGAAGAACCACCACCACCGCGCCAACCTTTCCCGCGCCAGAGCCGAGCACCAAACCCCTCCACTCCAGAGCACCACCTCCAGGCGACTCCTCCCCTCGCCTCCACGGCCGGCCGGAGAAGCCACGAAGAAGACGGACTCCAGAGCCACCAGAAGCAAGCACACCGCCCCCGCCGCTCCCCCCCACGCCACCACGGCCGGCCAGGGGAGCCCGAGGCACACGCCTGCAGAGCCTGCTCCAGTACCACCCCCAGAACTCCACGGTGAGGCCGGAGCGCACCACACCGCCGCGGAGCCGGAGACAGGGGACAAAAGCCGAGCCAAGGTCGTCACCACCGCCGCCACGACCTCGCCCAAGGCACCAAAACCCACCAAATCCCCACCGCAGCCGCCGGAGAAGACGGATCCGCGAGAACCGAGGACCGGTGGGACGAAACACGGCCCCCACTCGCCGTCGCCGACGAGGAAGACACTCCATCTATGTATCTACTCCTGTTGCCCGCTGAATATCCTCTCCCTTGTCCACTCTGCAGAAGCTAGTCATGCGGCGCTAGGTGCATCAGAGAGAGAACACTGGTCTTCAACTCTTTATAACCCCTGCTTCTCCTTTCTTCCTCCTCAAGACCTCAACGCCCATCATACTCTCCATCCACCTATCTCTAGTTCTTCCGCTCCATCCATCGGCCCACTTCCAGTCCAAGCCAGCAATCTCTCATGGGGGACTACGCATGGGGTTTCGTTGACGGGGTAGCCAGCACCTTTGGTTTCCTCGCGACGTTGAATATCATCGCCTGGGTCGGCGAAATCATCATCGCGAAGATCAGGGGGAACCAAGTGGGCGTGCAGCCAGGGGCGTACCCAGGTTAAGGTACCAGGGGTCACATGACACCAGGTAAAAATGGTTTTCTTTGCTACATTTCATCGATTTATAGTGTGTGACACCCCTAAATGTATGTAAAAATTATGTGTGACATAAACAGTGACACCGGCTAATTTTCGCTCTAGGTCCGCCCCTGCGTGCAGCAGACCGGAGCCAACCAGGCGGCGGCGGGTGCAGGCGCGGCGGCGGTCTGAGCTGCTAGCTCGCGAGCGATCGACTCCACTGATGACCAATGATCGACCGGCCGGGTACCTTTTATCTATCTGTAGTCGTCGTCTTTTCTCGCTTGTTGTAGGGTGTGTTTCGTGCGCTAGCTGCACACGCATGTAGAGTGAGAGATCTGAGTCCAGAGCCCTGCAGAGATGTGCAAGCTTAGTTTACCGTTCCGTAACCGGTGTGTTTTATTTATCGTCAGAGTTCAGTTGTAACTGGTACGTACAGAGCCGGCAATGGTCATTGATGATGATACTACGTATATTGAACTCTAGTCTACTACAATTTCTATGTGTTCGCACTTAATTTGCAGTACATATACTCCATGTGTTTTTCATCTCTGGTCTGTTTCTTCCACGATTTCTTTCGGCGACGGCTCGTGCTGTTTTACAGTGTGCTCTGTGCGGAAACCCTTGTGCGCTGCCTGCTAGCTGCAGCTTTGTAATTTCTTCAGATATCGATCGATCTCACCGTCCTTGCATAGGTGTTCGTGGTTGCATGTTGATGTAAGTTCGCTGGGCTGGGCACTAGGAGAACTTTTGGGCAACGCGCTGCCGTGGCGATACGCCGACGGCGAGTTGTGCCGGCGACCGGATAGAATACTTACGTACGATATATATATTGGTGTCAGCTGTCAGCCAACCAACCAAATAAATCCTCGTGCGTTCAGTCCAGAGAGATCGGGGCTACCCCTACGAACTGCAGGTAGACGGTTTGAAGAGAGAGTCGGCGATCATCGCTTCGCCGGAGCTGACCAGCAGCCGTCGGAGGGTGTATCCATCACTTGCAGGGCAATAATAACCTACACCCTGTACCCTGTAGGCACAAAAGCTCCCTGATGTAGTGCAACCTAGGCACACAACACCAAGTGGCCCAATGATAAGAGTAAGAGTCAAAACTTTTCATGATAAGGTGAATTCACTCCTATCTATGTGTGATCTCGACATTCCTTTGAATGGTTTGCTACTTCATTCGGATACTTTGTGTTTGCTCAGGAATCACCTTGAAGATGACCCACGATGGAGCGGAGAAGATGGCCAAGAGAAGGTCCAAGATGTTGAAAAGGATGACCAAGAGAAGACCCAAGAAGATGGCCAAGAAGAAGAGCGAGGAGAAGAAGCTGAAATTCCTGAAGAGTTGCCGGCCGGTACTACCGGGCCAGCAAGGCCGGTACTACCGCCGAAACGCCAATCGGTATTGGATCAGAGGCCACCTTAAGCGGAACTACCGGAATTATTTCCGGTACTACCGGACATCCGAGCGTCCGGTACTACCGGCCTGGCGCGTGCCTGCGAGCAGATCTGGGTGTTGACCCATGTAATTCGTCCCCTTTGGGCCTAGACTATAAATAGGACATATCCATCTAGATCTAGGGTTAGACAATGATTTGGGATTAGAGTAGAGTCTTGCTCCTTCTTCTCAAAATGTCTCTTTCCTCCTATGGAGATGACTCAAGGCCTCCCCTTATGGAGATGAACCAAGGCCTCCTCTTGAGGAGAAGATCCCTTCGTGGATACCAAGGCTTCCGCTTGTAGTTGCGATTACTTGCTAATCTTCCCTCTGTGAGTGACTAGATTAGATTGGTTGGATTGACCAATTGGACAAACAATTCTAAGAGTAAGGTGTGCTTGGGAGAGGAGGATTGGGGGCTGCCCACGGGGATTTGTTACCAATCGAGTCTTGCCGGGTTGCTACTTGTTATTTACCCTTGTGTGTTGATTTCCCCTCTTTTGTGTTCTTCGTTCATCGCGTGTTCTTCGTGTTCATCTTTCCCTCTGACCAAATCCGTGAAAATCGGGACCAACCCACATCATATGGTATCAGAGCTCTAGGTTGACACGGATTTGATTTGTGTTTCCACCGAAATCCACCAAATTTTTCTTCGTTTTTGAGAAATTCGAAAATTTCCATCAAAAATAGCCTTGCCTTGATTCGAGCTGATCTGTCGATTCGTTGTGTTTTTGGTAGTTTTTGTCCATGGATCTGTTGCTTTAGGACCCCCTCCACCTTTGTTTGCGTTCCCTATCCTTAATTTTGCCAATTTCCCACGAATTTGAGGATTTTTCGAGCTCAATTTCCGCCCAAATCGCGAAGAACAACTCCAGATTTCGAGTCCACCGGTACTACCGGCCAGACTTCCGGTACTACCGGAGCACCGCGACCGACCGGTACTACCGGGACAGAACAAGCGGTACTACTGCCGGGCTGGATTTTCAGAGCAATTTTTTCTTATTTCTCCTCGGTTCGTTTTGGCATTTCCTCTTTGGTCAAGATTCAACACATGGTGCAAGTGTCCTTCAAGATTGGAGCCTATGAAGATACGGTTGATTGTGATGTTGTGCCTATGAACGTTTGTCACTTACTCCTTGGGCGTCCATGGCAATTTGACAAGGGTGCTATGCATGATGGACGAACAAATTACTATAGCTTCAAGAACAACGACAAGACCTTCGTCCTTCGTCCCATGACACCAAGTCAAGTCATCGCCGACAACGCCAAGACTATTGCAAGGGCACAACAAGATCGTTCGTCTAGTGAGATGAGTGGTGAGCGAGAGACCCACCATAAAGTGAGTGAGAGCCACAAGCCAAATGAGTGTGACACTTCAAAGAGAGTTCCCACAAAACTTACACTATTTGCCACAAAGAGAGAGATGAGGGAGTTGAGAGAGAACCCATCCACCCTCCACTATGTGCTCATATGCAAGGGTGAAGTTTCTATGACTAACACTTTCACAAACCTTCCTCCTTCTTTGTTGTCTCTTTTGAAGGACTTTGAAGATGTTTTCCCTCAAGAGTGCCACCGGGACTACCTCCTCTACGCGGAATCGAGCACCGCATCGACCTTGTTCCCGGCGCACCGCTACCAAACCGCGCTCCTTACCGCACCAACCCCGAAGACAAAGGAGATCGAGCGGCAAATACAAGAACTTCTTGCCATGGGACACATCCGCGAGAGCTTGAGTCCGTGTGCCGTGCCCGTCATCTTGGTACCCAAGCACGACAACACTCTTCGCCTTTGCATGGATTGTCGCCCCATCAACGCCATAACCGTTCGGTATCGCCATCCTATCCCTCGACTTGATGATATGCTTGATGAGCTTTGTGGTTCCGCTATATTCTCCAAAATTGATCTTAAAAGTGGATATCACCAAATAAGATGTGTGAAGGTGATGAATGGAAGACCGCATTTAAAACAAGCTTGGTCTTTATGAGTGGCTCGTCATGCCATTTGGTCTTTCCAATGCACCTTCTACTTTTATGCGTCTCATGAATCATGTTTTGCGTCCTTTCATTGGAAATTTGTTGTGGTATACTTTGACGACATCCTTATCTATAGCAAGTCTTTGGAAGAGCACACTTCTCATGTTGCTCAAGTTTTGTTGGTTCTTCGCAATGAAAAGCTTTATGCAAATCTTTCTAAGTGCACTTTTGCCACCAACAAACTTGTTTTCTTGGGTTTTGTTGTTTCTTCGGATGGAGTTGAAGTCGATGATGCAAAGATACAAGCAATTCGGACTTGGCCTTTTCCGATGTCACTTGAGGAGTTGAGACGTTTTCTTGGTTTTGCCGGATTTTACCGCCGTTTCATCAAGGATTTTTCCACAATTGCTTGCCCCCTCCATGAACTTACAAAGAAAATGTACCTTTCATTTGGGGCAATGCACATGATTTTGCTTTCAATGAGCTCAAACGGTTATTAACCGAAGCACCACTCCTTGCCCTTCCGGATTTCTCTAAGACATTTGAGATTGAATGCGATGCAAGTGGATTGGGCATTGGTGGAGTGCTTATGCAAAATGGTAGACCCATCGCATACCATAGTGAGAAACTAGATGGAGCTCGCTTGAATTACCCCATTTATGACAAAGAGTTATTTGCTTTGGTTCGTGTTTTGGATGTGTGGCAACATTACCTTCGTCCTAAGGAATTTGTCATTCATTCCGACCATGAATCCTTGAAATATTTGAAAAGTCAAACAAATTTGAACAAAAGACATGCTAAGTGGGTTGAGTTCATTGAGTCTTTCCTTTGTAATCAAATACAAGAAAGGTAAAGACAATGTGGTCGCGGATGCTCTATCCCGCAAGGCCAACCTACTTACACGTCTTGACATTAGTGTCTTGGGTTTGGATGAGATTAAAGAGTTGTATGCTACCGATGCTTTCTTTGGAGACATTTTCGCTCAATGTTCGGAGCACAAAGGAATTGGTGATTTCTATTTGCACAAAGGTTTCTTGTTTAAGGCTAACAAACTATGTATACCCGAGTCTTCGCTTCGTTTGGTCCTTTTGAAGGAATCACATGGAGGCGTCTTAATGGGACACTTTGGACGTGACAAGACCTTTGCCATGCTCTCCACAAACTACTATTGGCCAAGGATGTACCGGGATGTGAACCGCTTGGTGCGACGATGTTCAACATGTCTCAAAGCTAAGTCTACTCTAAACTCTCATGGTTATACACACCTTTGCCAATTCCACATCACCCATGGTCCGACATTGCTATGGATTTTGTCTTAGGACTCCCACGCACTAAAACAAACAAGGATTCCATCTTTGTCGTCATTGATCGCTTCTCTAAAATGGCACACTTTATACCTTGCAACAAGAGCGACGATGCTTCACACATTGCTACTTTGTTTTTCAGGGAAATCGTCCGTCTTCATGGAGTGCCCAAGACCATTGTGTCGGATCGTGACGTCAAGTTCGTGAGCTATTTTTGGAAGACTTTGATGGCCAAGATGGGAATCAAGCAACTATTCTCCACCGCATACCACCCTCAAACCGATGGCCAAACCGAAGTGGTGAACCGAGCCTATCCACACTCCTTCGTGTGTTGATCAAGCCTAACTTGAAGAATTGGGAAGAGTGCATCCCACACGCCGAGTTCGCCTACAATCGAGCACTACACCGCGCAACAAAGAGAACACCCTTCGAGGTTGTCTATGGCTCCAACCCCTACACCGCGCTAGACATGCTACCACTTCCACTCCGAGAACAAGTAACATGGACTTCGACAAGCGCGCCGCCTACATGAAGAAACTACATGAAGACACAAGGGCCACGCTAGAGAAGCATAAGGAAGACCATGCTACGAAGATGAACAAGAACAAGCGCCCCATGATCTTTGAAGGAGACCTTGTTTGGCTACATCTACGCAAAGACCGCTTCCCCGATGAAAGAAAGTCTAAGCTCGCGCCAAGAGGAGATGGTCCTTTCAAGGTTCTCAAGCGCATCAACGACAACGCATACAAGATCGACATACCAAAGTCCAAGTACGGCGTTCATAACACCTTCAACGTCGCCGACATCTCGCCTTACCTTGGTGACCCAAGTGATGATGAGGACGAAGAGTCGAGGACGACTCTTTTCCAAGGGGGGGAGATGATGTAGTGCAACCTAGGCACACAACACCAAGTGGCCCAATGACAAGAGCAAGAGTCAAAGCTCTCATGATAAGGTGAATTCACTCCTATCTATGTGTGATCTCGACACTCCTTTGAATGGTTTGCTACTTCATTCGGATACTTTGTGCTTGCTCAGGAATCACCTTGAAGATGACCCACGATGGAGCGGAGAAGATGGCCAAGAGAAGGTCCAAGATGTTGAAAAGGATGACCAAGAGAAGACCCAGAAGATGGCCAAGAAGAAGAGCGAGGAGAAGAAGCTGGAATTCCTGAAGAGTTGCCGGCCGGTACTACCGGGCCAGCAAGGCCGGTACTACCGCCGAAACGCCAATCGGTACTGGATCAGAGGCCACCTTAAGCGGAACTACCGGAATTATTTCCGGTACTACCGGACATCCGAGCGTCCGGTACTACCGGCCAAATCAGACCGGTACTACCGCTCTGGCGCGTGCCTGCGAGCAGATCTGGGTGTTGACCCATGTAATTCGTCCCCTTTGGGTCTAGACTATAAATAGGACCTATCCATCTAGATCTAGGGTTAGACAATGATTTGGGATTAGAGTAGAGCATTGCTCCTTCTTCTCAAAGTGTCTCTTTCCTCCTATGGAGATGACTCAAGGCCTCCCCTTGTGGAGATGAACCAAGGCCTCCTCTTGAGGAGAAGATCCCTGCGTGGATACCAAGGCTTCCGCTTGTAGTTGCGATTACTTGCTAATCTTTCCTCTGTGAGTGGCTAGATTGGATTGGTTGGATTGACCAATTGGACAAACAATTCTAAGAGTAAGGTGTGCTTGGGAGAGGAGGATTGGGGGCTGCCCACGGGGATTTGTTACCAATCGAGTCTTGCCGGGTTGCTACTTGCTATTTACCCTTGTGTGTTGATTTCCCCTCTTTTGTGTTCTTCGTTCATCGCGTGTTCTTCGTGTTCATCTTTCCCTCCGCCCAAATCCGTGAAAATCGGGACCAACCCACATCATCCCCAGATCGATGTCTAGGTGGGTACAGTGACATTACTGAAGCGTGTCTCTCATGGACACCTGCTACCTCGTGGTAGAGCCAGGGATCGATGTGAATGAATGCGCTTATTTCCGTATTCTCTCCTTCTGCCCGGCCAAGTCTTGCGCAACAGGCCGAGTGAAACGCATCCGTCTTGACCTGAGTGATGATCTGTTGCTCAAGTTTACTACACTTCTCCTACGTTTTTCCATCTTGGCTCCGCACCGGCCATATCGATCAAATGCCAGGGTAACACGCCAGTCGAATGGCACTACACCACGACACCACATTCCCTACCGACGTGGGTCGGGAAAAGTCACTATACACGTCTGATTGTTGGTCGGGAAAAGTACTTTCTGACTGTTGGTCGGCAACTACCTATATACGTCGACCATTTATCGGTCGGCAATGTAAAAATATTCGTGTCCAGCTATCGGTCGGGAATTCCTTTATGGCTGTCAAACTGTTGGTCGGCAAAGAATGCCGACCGACTAAGGGTGCGGTTTTGGACCAGCTCGTGCGCGCGCTAGCGAAAATCTAGCAGCAAAATTTTAGCCCAGCCCGCCGCCACTCCCTCCATTATTTTGCCTGCGGCCGCGCCACTTCTTATCCTCTCAGCCTGCACCTCAGAAAAATAAAAAGCTAGGCCCTCCGCCGCGACCTCGCTCTTGCTCTGTCGTCTTCTCCCCGGCCGGCGGCCGTGCATAGAGTCCGCCCCCCCAGATTCACAGGTCGTCCTCAGCTGCCTCTGCACCACCGCCCTCACAACTCCCGGCCACCCCCGCGCGCACGGTCGTCTAGGGCACGCTAGGGCAGGTTGCCTCCCGGCCAACACACGATCCAAACCGGATCTGCAACCGGTCCTCCATGACGCGCGCAACGGTCGCAGCAATCTGCGACGGCAACCACCACCTCCGCTGAAGACCAGATCCGGGACCAGGGCGTCGGATCCGGACACCACGGCCTCTGCGAGAGCCTCGCCGGCAAGCCGAGCGCCTCATCCTCCAACGAGCAGGCCGACCACTCGTGTCTGCTGGTCCGGGAAGAACGAGCGGTGGAGTGGGAGGAGGGGCACCGGGCGAAGAGGGGCAGCAGCGCTGCTCGATCTGGATCGATGGAGTTGAGAGAGAGGATATTGGCTCTGTGCGTCAGCCGTCAGGTTATTCTTGCTTCATCTTGTACTGTCATCTGGTGCTTGTTTGCTTGGTATGGATCTTGTGTTAGCAGTAGCAGAGTAGAAGTAGTGTTAGATTGTGTTAGGAGTAGCACTAGGCTTGATCTTGTGTACTACTGGTGTTGATCTTGAGGTGTACTCGAGGTGTCGCAGTTGTCATTACCTAAACTGAATAAAATTGGTGTTGTTTTCTCTTGCAGTACTGGGGGTAGAGTACAATAACATGTTAACTGAACTTGCGTGAGTGGCAGCAGTAGCAAGTTCTTGTGGAATTGTGTCATTTCAGAAAGGCTAGTTCTTGTAGAATCCTGTTTATTTTCCCTTCAATGGTCTGTCACTTGTTCATTATTCCTATAGGAGTAGATGCAAGCGACAGTGTGGTAAAATGTGTAAAATTGCAGTCTGATTGTTTATTCAGTACAGTGTAGTTCATGCAAGTACTTGTGCAGCAGAAAGTTCTTGCTTCTCAAGTTTTCTCAAGTGTTTTCTGAAACACTGCTCCATTCAGAGTTCTTGGTCTTGTTGATGTAGGTCTTGTTAGTTGTCTTGACAGGAAACTTGGAGTAGTTGTAGCAACAAGAAATCCTAGCGAATTCCTTGAATGTTGTGCATCTGCTACTACCAGTTAGCACTTCTAGTCCTGACGTGTTAGCAAAAGAAGTAATTTCAATTAGCACTTCTATTCAAGATGGGATTACCGAGCCAGTAAAGTGATTAGGCGT
The DNA here is from genome assembly GCA_947311845.1 of Poa pratensis. NCBI lineage: Eukaryota > Viridiplantae > Streptophyta > Magnoliopsida > Poales > Poaceae > Poa > Poa pratensis. Next base: position 49,334,533 of record CAMZMU010000062.1, on the reverse strand, counting down.
AGGAGTAGGATACTTATTCCTATCACCTGGGCAATTAACTGAAACTTCATCTGTTGCTTGGCAGTAGCTTGCCTGTATTTAATTTTGCTTGCACTGGGCAAGTTTGTACTCCAGTTTAGGAAATTGTACTCCAGTTTAGGAAATGTACTGCTTGCTTCAATTAATAGCTTTTCCTGAAACTTTACTTAATTTTCTTGCAGAACTTGATGGATTTTACACAAGTTTTAGTTACTCCCGAATAAAATGAATTTGATATGCAGCAATAGCAAGAAACTTGCCTCCTCTGCTCATACACAAGGTGTGCATTGCCACATAAGCTGCATATCTTTGCTGGTCAGTGAGTGAGTTTCTTGTTTTCTTTGGTTGCTGCACACCTACAACAGGAAAAGAAACAAAAAATAAATTAAAAGTTGCTTGCTGAAACAAATGTTGCTTGCTGGAATAAACTTGTTCTTGCATGATGCAATTTTATCAAATTTTACTTCCTCTGTTCATATTAACATGACGTCTAATGGTTTAAGCTTTTGACACTGAGATCAAAGAATTTCCTAAATGCCTGTGTAACAATGATGTTAGGGATGACTAATATCTTGCTTATGCTACAGGTATCACCCAATGGGTTGAGATTCTTATGAATGAGATGGCAAGTGCCTCTAATCCAGATGATGCAAAGGCTCGAACAGTGAAACCAGATGATGGCAATGCATGAGCTGAGGTATATAGAAATATATATCCACACTCAGATTTCATGAAGTCCACTTTGCTGTTTTAACTTCCAACTTATTTTGGGCTTTTGGCTTGTCATTGATGTGGTTGTCTGCATGTTTTATTTTTGTTGTTTGAGCCTTTGTTTTCTATTTTCAGGTATTACAAGGGTGTTGTTGACTCCTTCGATACTCATTCAGAAAGGGACAAGGTCTGTCCACTGTTTTATCTACCCCTCTGCAGTGGCTATTTGGTTTGCATGAAGAACTTGTGTTAATTTAAAATACCTGTACTTTTTTGAGCTTAGGTTGCGTATGATGATGGAGATGTAGAGGTACTAACGCTTAGGGACGAAAAATGTGATTTCATCACTGAGGTATGCACATCTTGTTAACCTCGTGATAATATTAGGATCATGTTATATTTTCTTCTTTCTGAGCAACTGTTATTTTCTGGCAAGAAAAGAGCAAAACTCCTGATGTGCCATCTGAGATGTAAGCAAAGATCATCCACTCTTGTACCTGCAACTTTGAAAATAGGAATCACCTTTTTTAATTCGCCAGCAGCTAAACAGAATGATTTAGATACTAATTCATGCATTACTAATGTATTAAGAACCAACATGCACCAAGTGTATTTGAAGTGGCTAACTCATATTAATTCATGCATTACTAATGATTCAACGTGTTGTTACGATTCAGTCTGGCTACATCACATCGTATAAGCTAGCATAAACTTTAATCAGAATTTGAGTTCACTAAGTTCATTTCACCGAAGTAGCTCGAATTTAATTCATGAATAGAAGTCATATCTGAAGTTGTTGTTCGTCTTGCAAATGTGTTCGTCTTGCAACTGAAACCTCAAAGCTGTTGCTTGTCTTGCGCTGAGCTGTGTTTTCTCTCTGGAGCTTTCCTGTCTAAACAACAACAAACTGGTTCTGCAACGGTGCAGTTTTACTCTTTTCATATGCTATTTATATAATATAAGAGTTCGAAGTTTGTACATTGATAATATGCTGCCATTCTGTACAACGTCCACTTTGCTTTACAAGAGAGTTCAAATTTTTATAGTGCCACTATATGAATGTAATGGAGACCTGCTTACCCTTTGTAGGAAAGACACGCAAGAGATGCCCCTGAGGTATTTTGTTCACTCACTACTTGTCTCCACTTTAGGGAAAACTAGAGATATTCCTGATGCACAAGTACTCGCCAAAACTGACCCATAAGATTACATTCATGATGTTTTTTCACACCTGTTTGTAGCAAAATTCTGTCTCTGAACTTACAAACTGTAGTATGCATCACCAACTTAAATATATGTGATATTACTTGGAACACATGCATGCTACAATCTACTGCAGCCATGTATAGAAAATTCTAGTATAGTTCAACTACAGTTGCATGTACTGATGAACTATGAAGTGTCAAGTATTCATGTCTCTATGAATGCATGAAATTAATGTACTTGCTTATCCTTTGTAGGAGAGACACTCAAGAGGACGAGGAACCTGGAGCTGGCGATTTGCACCTGGCTATTTAGTGTTTTATAGCTATTGTTTTGTAAACCTATCTACTGTGTATTATCAACTTGATGGTATAATGGAGCATCATGAATCATTTTGTTGTGTAAAACCTATCTGGTGTAATGGCCACAATGTTCTATACTCGTGGATGTTAAATTAATGTTGAATGCACTTGTGAGCATATATATTGTTTGGTTCTTGCTCGTTATTGTAACTTAATTAATTTCTGTGTTGGATGTTATTGCCAAGTAATAAGGTGGATGCTAAATTAAATTTTATCCTGTAGAACAAAATACCGTCTGATTGTTGGTCGGCAAAACAAACAACGTCCAACAGTTGGTCGGGAAATGTCCATGGCTAGGCTGACGAGAAGTTGGTCGGTAAAGAGAATCCTGTCCACGTGTCGGTCGGCATAAATTGTCGGTCGGCAAAGAAACGACGGTCGGGAAAGAAAATGTCGGTCGGGAAAGTTTTTCAATAGCCATCCAACTGTCGGTCGGCAAAATATTGTCGGTCGGGAAAGGGTTTTCCCGACTGGACTTACGGTGACCGACAAGGTCGGTCGGCAATACTGATCCCCGACCGACTTTCGGTCGGTGAAAGCCGTTTTCCCTACCGATTTTGCAGTTGGGGATGTAGTGTCGTGGTGTAGTGTGGCAATGTGTATGGTATGGTGTGGGTAGAGCAATACCCTACTCATACACTCAACTCGTTTCCATTTTTTTCTTAACCAAACCCTTATGCATAATGGATACCCTTCACCCATCATGCAATCAGAAGTATAGAAATGGTTCACTCTCATCTATAGCTTACTGAACAAAAAAAAAAACATGTATCTCAACAGGGGATGAGTTGGGGACGTTGGTGCTGGGCCAAATTTTGTCCAATTTACGTACGACGTATAACATACAGCCCACTGGAATAGAAAACTGTTAGTTAAAAGGCCCAACTAGATGGACTATGAACTAATAAAATGAGAGGCCCAAACAGCCAGCACACAAGGCACGTGAGACATAATTACCAGCTTCGATTTACACGATAACTCATCAGATGTTGACTCAAATGATGTATTGTCTGAATTTAAAGGGAAATTCAGTATAACACATCAGAGTATATGCTCCTGCCACCAGAAAAAACATTTTGATATATCAAACAAAAATGTGCCTACATTTTGACATTCTATATGTGCACACCAAATTTTGTGAAAAACGACATTTTTAATGTCCTCGATAAAAAGGTCAACGAATTGACTTGTAAAATGCTCTTTAACACCAAATTTTGCCTTTTTACAGACGACACAAAAAATGTCGGTTTTTTCGTTCACGACTTTGTCATCACATAGAAAGTCGAGATGTCCGCGTGTCGTCCGATTTTTTTGACATTTAAAATATGGTTAAATCGGATTACAGAAACTAAGTGCATAAGCTACTGGATGACAAAATGCCACCAATACAAATGACTTTGTCAAATATATTTATGTCAGCTGATGAGATTTTAGAGTTTGTTAGAATTGCGGCTTGTTACCCGTATGTTTCAGTTGCTTATATAATCCACCAAAATATACATGTGACTGTAGAATCGGCTCACAGAAGTTCTTCAACGTTAAAGTTATTACTAAAAAATATGTGTGGTCAACGATGTTGCAGGAAACATTAAATGGGATGCCCATATGTTTTACTTGAGAAAATACGTTGGATTATGTCAATCTTGATACTATCATTGATGATTTTGCATCAAAAAATGCTCGAAAAAGTCGTTTCATATGACTGCGTGTCGTTAACTATGCTATTCCTTTTTATCGTTGTTGAAATGGTTCTACCCACACCCACTCTCCTCTTCTCGTTAACCAACAGAAGATGGAGTGGAGGGACAGACGTAGTACACGTATCCACGGCACAGGTACAGCAGCGCCCTCCGCCGTGACGCGCACCGACTACCCACACCCACTCTCCTCTTCTCGTCTCCCAGGGAAACAAATACAGAGGAGGCACACAGCTCCATTGCCATTAGCCTCTCCTCCTTCCTTCAACCTCCGTCCCTCCGTTACATTCAGGGAAGCCACCGGAGAAGAAGACCAGTTGACTCGCCCTCACCTTCCACAATCTCATCCAGATAGTTCAGATATCCTCTGCTTCTTCACCATTGTCTATCTACCTAGTTTGGTTGATTTCTCTCCGGGTATGTTTGATCATGTTTTGTTTACTTCCCTGGTCCTTTATCTTCCCCTTCGGCCTTCACCCTCGACGCGACGCCATGAAATGCGGCATCACTAAACCCCAGAGATTGATACCGCATTTTTCTTAGTTCAGTCAAGCTGAATATTTTTTGCTACCGCAAAGCATGAAGGGTGTCTTGCAAACAGCTTCTTCCTCTTCTTTTTCCAGCAAGATTTTCTTTGGTTTAGTGTGAAGATTTTCTGCCACCAACATTCTGCCATGCCTTATTTTCTCCCCTGTCCAGGCATCTCAAAGTATTTTTCTTCTTCTTTTAGAATATATAAAAAGAAGGAAAAAAATGCTTTACTGTAGTACTACAGTGTTGGTTTGTGATCAAGTAGGCACCACACCTCACTGTGCTTCTCTAATGTCGTTGGAATCTGCAATATTAATTCATAGTAAATGGCCACACATCTTTTATCTGATTTCTAGAAGATCTCCTAGTAAGATTGTGGTCAAGGGTAAAAAACAAAACAAATATGTACCCGTAACCTTGTTCCAAGCTAGACAGTGCTTATTCACATGGAGCATTTCTTGCTTATGATCAAATACCAGTATCATCATTGCTACTTCCAAAAGTTGATAATCGGTGGGAAGGTGGTGGAAACACGCCCGACCCCGCGTCGCCCACCTGGGGCGGCTCGGGGAACCCTAAAAGCCGCCGCCGACGGGGACCTCCCCGCCCCTTCCCCCGCATCGCCGCCGCCGGAGGGAGCGCCGGCAAAGCCGGCCGCACCCAAGGACGGTGGCGGCGGGGCGTGTTCTCTCCAGGCGCGCGGCTTTCCTAGGGCGGCTACAATGGCGACTTGGGTGCGGCGGCGCAGCGGCGAGGCGGCGCTGCGGTGCGGAGGAGGACGACGGCCGGGCCCTGCGGACTACGGCGCGGAGGTGCGGCTTGGGAGGAGGCCGCGGGTGTTCTCGTTCTGGTCCGACCGGGCCCCATCTGGGCCGCGGGCGGGCCGAGCGGGCTGCGGCTCTGTTGATGGCGGAGACTCCGGCGCGGAGGCAGGAGGTGGCCTCTCCTGCCGCTGTGCTCCAGCGTCCGGGCGGCGTGGAAGCCGGGGCGGCGGCCCGGACCAGTGGCAGCTGCAGCGGTGCGGCATGGGTGCCGCGGCCATGGGCGCCGCGACTGCCATGGCTCGCGGTCGAGCTTGGAGGTCGGCGCTGCATCTCGTCACCATTCTTGTTTGCTCCTCTTGCTTTGCGGTCGGATGAACCTCCGGGGCGAAAGCCCTGCACATGACTTCGGTCGGTGCCGACGACGGCGGCGCCTATGGCGTCGTTCCTCTCTTGTTTGCGTCGTTGTGGTGGTTCCATCCTGACCGACGTGAGTGGTCATGTGGTATCCGGGTGAAAACCCAAGCTCCTCCGGAGCGAGCAGCGGCGACAGACGCGTTGCGACCTTCTTGGAGGCGTCGTCTTGGAGACCCAGGCCATCACGATGCGGTTGGTTCGCTGCAGATGGCGGGTGAGTTTCGGTGGCCGAGGGACGTGGATGCCGGGGCGGCGGCCCCGGACGGTGGTGGATGTCGAGGCAGCGGTCTCGGGCTCCCACGCCGCGACGGTTCTATGAGGCAGGGCCGTCGCCTTGCGTGGGTTTGGGTGGCGACTTGGATGAAGACTGCGCGGGCAGAGGGTTCGTCGACCTGACTGGATCGCTTTCAGGTTATGCGAAGGTTGATCTGGTTGCTACGTCGGGGCGGCGGCCCCGGAGCAGGTGGGATTTGGTGGCGTCCTGGTGCTGTGTGGACAGCAGGCTCGTCGACCATGACTGGTTCGACTTCGGGCTATGCGAGGCTTCGTCCTGGTTGCGACGTCGGGTCGGCGGCCCCGGAGCAGGTGGTGTGTGTTCGTGGTGTTTGGTCGACTTGTGTCGTGTGGGCGGCGGGTCGGCTCACCTGTGCGGTTTTTTGCCTTGTTTTCCTTATAAACAAGGCATTGTACAGTTTGTATGGTTTTTGGGCCGGTCTTCCTTATAAACTGGGCCATTTCTTCTATCTATTCGGGCGGTGGATACGACCACTTTGAGCTCAAAAAAAATCATTGCTACTTCCTAAAATACACTGCATTGGCATAGTGCATACAGTACTCTTAATCTTTTCTTTTAAACAAAGTTATTTATTTCAAAATCAATCTTGTTTTGTGTGTTGTACTAATAGTCATATATTTTTACACATTGCATTTGCAGAGAGCTTCCTCATGAACCGGCATGCTGGAGAGTTGCCACCACCTCCTCCTCTGCAGCCTAACGTGATGCCCATCAGAGCTGAAAATGCTGCACCACCAGCCAAGCCAAGCAAGCCTAAGAGGCTCCCAATAGTCAGGCCTGGATTGGGGAAGAAAGGCCAGCCCATCCAGCTCCTCACCAATCACTTTAAAGTTTCGGTGAAGAGTCCAAATGACTTTTCCACCACTACTATGTAAGCATGGTTCCCTTCATTAATTTGTACTGTAATCCCCTTAATTAGTTCACCACCTAGTGTTTCAAGTTTGTGACCTCAATTCATATGTTAGATCTCCATGCTGATTTGGTTATACTCTGCTGAGTAGGTTAATTTGAAGTATGAGGATGATCAGCCAGTTGAAGGGAAGGGGATAGGCAGAAAGGTGATTGATAAGCTTCAGCAAACATACCGTTCCGAGCTTTCAAACAAGGAATTTGCTTATGATGGTGAAAAGAGCCTCTTCACTGTTGGGGCTCTTCCTCAAGTAACCAATGAATTCACCGTCGTCTTGGAGGACATCGGAACTGCAAAGTTAGTTCTGCTCCTTGACATACTTCCATGCTATCTGTCCATACAACTCAAAGTCTTACTATGTCGTAGGATTGCGACCCGTGGGAGCCCCGACAGTCCTCGTGGAGGTGGTGACAAGAAGAGAGTGAGGAGACCGTACCGGACAAAGACTTTCAAAGTGGAGCTGTGCTTTGTGGCGAAGATCCCCATGGCCGCAATCGCGCAGGCCATTAGAGGCCAGGAATCAGAGAACTCCCTGGAGGCCCTCCGGGTTCTTGATATCATACTGAGGCAGCATTCTGCAAAACAGTATGTATCTTCATGAATGTCTTTCTCCTCCTAAACCTCCAATGCACGACTTTGATGGCACGCCTGTGGTTGAATGAATCTCCTGTCTATACACAGGGGCTGCCTTTTAGTTCGTCAGTCATTCTTCCACAACAATCCTGATAGCTTCGTCGACTTGGGCGGCGGCGTGATGGCGTGCCGAGGATTTCACTCGAGTTTCCGTGGTACGCAGAGCGGCCTCTCCCTAAACGTCGGTATGCATCTCTTCACCCTATAGTATTTATTGGTGTATGACTCCATCCTTCATTTTGCAATCCGGTTTTACATGGTCGTGTCAAACTTCTCGCAGATCTTTCGACTACAATGACTGTTAAGCCTGGTCCTCTTATCGACTTCCTTCTTACTAACCAGAATGTTGACCACCCTGAGAGGATTGATTGGCAAAAGGTAAGTTGCATCCTTGGTGCTCTTGATAATATTGAGTGAAAAGTTGTCCAACGATATTATTTTTCATAGTTCTAATTTGTATGTTTGCCTAACAGGCTAAGCGTGCTCTCAAGAACTTGAGGATGAAAGCCGCTCCTGCAAATTTAGAGTTCAGGATTGTTGGTTTGAGTGACAGAAAGTGCAACCAACAGACGTGAGAATTCCTCTTTACCCTGTTATTCATTTCAGTTTTTCTGTACAATGTACTGCTATTTTTGATTGCTTTATGATTGGCATGTTTAAATAGGTTTTCATTGAGGCAGTGGAATGGTAACAACGGAAGCACTGAAATAACAGTCTATGATTACTTTCTGAGGCACAAAGGCATAGAGCTCCGGTATTCAGGCAATCTCCCCTGTATCGGTGCGGGGAGGGGGAGGCGTCCGGCGTATTACCCTGTGGAGGTTTGTTTTAATTTAGCTATTCTACATCCTAAAAGCCGCTTCATTTCTGAAATTTCATCCACTATCTCATGCCCTAGTTTGAACTTTTTGTATGACCAGCTTTGCACACTTGTTCCTCTGCAAAGATACACCAAAGCTCTGTCTACTCTGCAAAGGTCCTCACTTGTCGAGAAATCCCGACAGAAGCCTCAAGAAAGAATGTCAATCCTCAATGATGTGAGTTATCATCTAGATTTTAGCTCGCTTCGACTATATATTGCTAGTTTTTGGTGATATTGGCAATTAACTGACTAGTTCATGCTACCCTAAATGCAAGGCACTTAAACGTACCAACTATGACTCTGACCCCATGCTGAAGGCATGTGGCATTTCAATTGCACCAAAATTTACTCAAATTGAAGCTAGGGTCCTGCAAGCACCCAAGGTTAGTCAGAGTTCACCAAACATAGCTTTGCATTCTTGTCCTACGAATGTATCTAACTAGTAAGACTTCTATCATGTAGCTGAGAGCCGGCAACGGTGAAGATGTGTTGCCACGCAACGGACGTTGGAATCTTGCAAACAAGGTCAGCACGTTTTATCTTCAACATTTTCTTTATCATCAATTAACCTTCTTTTAATTTGCTGATTCTTTTTGTTACAGAAGCATTTTCAGACCTCTTCTGTCAAGATGTGGTCGGTTGTTAATTTCTCTGCACGTTGCGATGTTCGGGGTCTTGCCCGAGACCTTCAAAGGGTTGCAAATGCAAAGGGACTCGTATGTATTACTTTGCCTACAACATCTTCAATTGTTCTTCTTTTCGCTTGCTCAACTTCGTTTGTTTGCAGGAAACAGAGGAGCCTTACACTGTAATTGAAGAGATCCCATCAATGAGACAAGCGTCTGCTTCGGTTAGAGTGGAGGAGATGTTTTCTCAGATAAAAAAGAAGCTACCTGGAGCACCCAGGTTCCTTCTGTGCCTTCTTCCTGAGAAGAAAAACAATGAAGTTTACGGTTGGTTCATGTTTTTGATTGTCATTATGTGTTACCCTTCCCTATAAGCACGATCACCTGTTACAGAATGCATAATACATATTTGCTTCAATCAGGTCCTTGGAAGAGGAAGTGTCTCGCGGAATTCGGTATTGTTACACAATGCCTAGCCCCAACAAGAGTCAATGATCAATACCTAAACAATGTGATGTTGAAGATAAATGCTAAGGTTTGTTGACATGACCCTGTTTTCTTTTTCTGTATTTATCATTGGCTACTGTATATGCTCAGGGTTGTTGTATTTTGACCTGTTGTTACCCAGCTCGGTGGGTTAAACACATTGCTGCAAACTGAAGTGTCCCGTGCGATACCTATTGTGTCAGCCGTGCCGACTATCATCTTGGGCATGGATGTGTCACATGGTCAACCTGGGCAGTCTGATAGACCTTCCATTGCTGCGGTAAGGGATACAGTTCTACTCTCTGAATATAATCATCTGAATGATCGTAAGTCTTGTTATAGCTCTATTTGTAACTCTCGATTTGGATTCTGTTCAGGTGGTTAGTTCTCGCGAGTGGCCTCTCATCTCTAAATACAGAGCTACAGTACACACCCAGTCACCCAAACTAGAAATGATGTCCTCCTTATTTAAACCACAGGGAACTGAAGATAGAGGCCTCATTCGGTAAGATATGTCATTTGGTCCAATCTTGAGTCCAGTTACTGTCAATATTATGTACATATGTCCTTGTAATGCTTTATCGCACCTTCCTAATGTAATGACCATGGTACTTGGTACTTCCAGGGAATCACTTGTCGACTTTTACGCTAGTTCAGGGAAGCGAAAGCCAGACCAGGTTATTATTTTCAGGTATTAAGTTATGAAATTACTACTATTTGCAAATACAAGTTGATTTTGCAGTGAAACTACTGAAAGGTTTCTTCTACTGAGAATGGATAGTTGATGATAACCACCATCGTATAACTCATGCTAATTTCAGGGATGGAGTTAGTGAAAGCCAGTTTACTAAGGTCATAAACATCGAGCTTGAACAGATCATCGAGGTAGTGCAATTATTTGATTTCAACATGTGCTTACTACGGATCCAATTATCGACACTGTTATTTCATCTACTTTTAATCAATGCAGGCATGCAAGTTCCTCGACGAGAAGTGGCAGCCTAAGTTCACGCTCATTGTTGCTCAGAAAAACCATCATACCAGATTTTTTCAAACTGGATCTCCAGACAATGTTCCTCCCGGTAAACTTCATTTCGACCTGTCAACAAAGTCCCCTACTTTTTTTATATGGAGTGAAACATTGCCCCTGTCACGTAATATTCTGTGATAAAAACAAGTGTTGTTGTCATTCTGTAGGGACTGTCGTGGACAAACAAGTCTGCCATCCCAAGAATTTCGACTTCTACATGTGTGCACATGCTGGCACGATTGTAAGCAATCTCTGCTTCCTACTCTGTTTTTCTGTTAATGCTGGCATGCAGGTTTCTTAGGTTGATGTGCAATTTACGGTTGTTTTCTGTTGGTTCTATGTTCCAGGGAACATCAAGGCCAACACATTACCATGTTCTGCATGATGAAATCGGCTTCACTGCCGATGCGCTTCAGGAATTTGTGCATTCGCTTTCCTACGTGTATGTAGACGACAGACATGTCATTCTGATAAACTGTTGCCTAATTATGTCTGAACTTGTTGCCGTTGCCTTTTTCAGGTACCAAAGGAGCACAAGCGCGATATCAATCGGTACGTGATAGATAGCATCCTCATTAGCTGTCCTTGGCAAATGCGTAATTTGTTGTTCCTTATATCTGTTCTTGTTTGTTCTGCATGTAGCTGCTCCGATTAGCTACGCCCACCTCGCGGCTGCCCAGGTGGGAACGTTCATGACGTTTGAGGACATGTCGGACGCGTCGTCGAGCCAGGGAGGACACACGTCTGCGGGCAGCGTCCCGGTGCCGGAGCTGCCTCGGCTGCACGAGAAAGTCCGGAACACCATGTTCTTCTGCTGATGTTGATGCTGCTGTGTGTTGGGGTGGGGTGTTGAACCTTGTTTCAGTCTCTGTGTGTGTGTAAAAGCCTAGCTCAGTCAGTACCTTGAGATTTGTCTATTTGGGTGCGCGTAGAACTGGTCGGTGTGTTCTTTTGTGTGAGCTGGAAAACATGGGACGGCATGTCGTGTTAGCGTAACCAAACCTTGCATGGATCAAGTAGAATTGGATGATAATCAAACCATTCATGACTTATGAGTATGGTTTTGATGTGATCTTGGCAACTTCGCTACAGATTTTGCAGGCGAAGATAGTTTCGGTCTGTGCTGGATTAGAAAGAATCTCCAGCTTCTTCTGTACAAGATGAAGAAGAACCTTGTACAATGAAACTGGAGGTTTTAGACATGGATGAATCAAGTTCATAATCTACTAGTACTAAGTTTTCATCCATAACAGGCTGAGACAGGGTGGCAGACAAGGCGAGTCAGGGCCAACTCCTTGCACATGCAACCAAACAGTGAAAATTTGCATGCAGCGGGCTTGGTTGGGCTGTATGAGGGTAACCAAACCTGCCCTCACGACTGACCCTAAAAAGGCGCCAGGAGAAGTGAAAGGTCGCTAACACCGTCCACCACTAGGAGGGCAGTACCGGCAACATCCAAACACCGTCCACTACTTGCCTTCCATCACAAATGCCATGGGCTAAACCATATGTCCTCTAATGTTTATGGTTAGCGCCTAATCTCCTATATAAAGATATATTCAAATCACAAGATTAAGATATGAATAAATTTGATCCTAAATTTTAAAGATAAAAATATTATCATAGCCCTTTAGTCTCGGTCGGTGTCTCCAACCGGGACTAAAGGGGTTGCGACAAATATGGAATAATTCATATCTTTAAATCCGTAAATTGAAACTTAACAAATAAAATGTCTAGATCGATTAGAAAAATGAGAGGAATCCAAATATGACAACTATATCATCTTTTGCATCACAAAAAATCATTTAACTAGCTTTCCAAAAATTCGCATAAACTCATTTTTACCACTTGGAAAAAGGAAAATGATATTTATAAAAATAATTTAAAAAATCCCTTCGGAACCATTGTTTCATATACCAAGATACACCTATTTGTCAAATATGAGAACTTTATGACAAACTATGCCGTGGGAATAGTCATAACTTGGTCATTTGGCTTGAAACTTATAAATGTTTATATATGATATACCTTTTTGTGAAGATTGTTTGTGAACAATTTATCAAAAATCAAGTTCATCATTTTTCATAGCAACTAGTACGCATAAAATGACTCCATGTCAGAGGATATCTTTTTCTGAGATTTTTTCACTTTATTTGATTTTTTTTTTCAAAAAAACGGGCAAAATGGCCACCATGACTATTCATCGAAAGAGGTCAAATTCTCTAAAACTATCGATGTTTCTGTGATATAACCACTAGTTTTGTAACTTAAAATGATTTTAAAAAAAATCAGACCAAACTATCAAACACTTGTAGTTCAAATTTAGATTACTTTCGGAAAATCAGCATAAACTCTTTTAACTAGGCGAAATTAGATAGAAATCAAGAAAAATCCTAATACTTGGGGATTATCTATCAAATGTGGACTACACTTTGTGAGAACTAGATGGGTGCCATTTTGCACCATATTTTTTGTACTTGATTCACAAAAAAAGTCATTTTTTGCCACTCAGAAAAAGGAAAATGATATTTATAAAAATAATTTGAAAATTCCCTTCGGAACCATTGTTTCTTATACCAAGCTACACATATTTGTCGAATATGAGAACTATATCACAAACTATATCGTGGGAATGGTCATAACTTGGTCATTTGGTTTGAAACTTATAGATGTTTATACATGATAGACCTTTTTGTGAAGATTGTTTTTGAACAATTTGTCAAAAATCAAGTTTATCATTTTTCATAACAACTAGTACACATAAAAGGACTCCATGCCACAGGATATCTTTTGTTGAGGTTTTTTCATTTATTTGATTTTTTTCAAAAAACGGTCAAAATGGCCACCATGACTATTCATCGAAAGAGGTCAAATTCTTTAAAACTATCGATGTGTTCTGTGATATAACCACTAGTTGTGTACCTTAAAATGATTTTTAAAAAAAATTCAGACCAAACTATCAAACACTTGTAGTTCAAATTTGGATTATTTTCGGAAAATCAGCATAAACTCTTTTAACTAGGCAAAATTAGATAGAAATCAAGAAAATTCCTAATACTTGGGATTATCCATCAAATGTGGACTACTCTTTGTGAGAATTAGATGGGTGCTATTTTGCACCATATTTTTTGTACTTAATTCAAAAAAAAAGTCATTTTTGCCACTTAGAAAAAGGAAGATGATATGGATGGCATATTTGAATTCCTCTCATTTTTCTAATCGATTTAGACATTTTATTTATCAAATTTCGATTTACGGATTTAAAGATATGAATTATTCCATATTAAATATTATTACATAATCACTTATATTTATTCAAAAAATATTATTACATAATCATTGTTATTTATTCAAAAAATATTATTACATAATCATTGTTATTTATTCAAATAAATTTTGAAAATTTAAACAATAAAAATGTGTAACATCATGACTCAGGGGTTAATATGATTGATAGGATACTTAAATCAGTTAGTTCTAACTTCTCATTTGGAAGCTAATTCAGAAGGAACTCAAAAGTTAAGCGTGCTTGGGCTGGAGCAATTTGAGGATGGGTGATCGAATGGGAAGTTTGACCAGGGTAAGTAAGATTAAGTGTATAATTAAAGATTAAGTGTGTGACTAAGTGGTAAATTTCAGAATAGAACTAAGAATAGAATTAAAAAACTCCCGATTTGTGGAGCGGACCTTTAGTCCCGGTTGGTGCACCGCAGCCACGTGTAGAGTCTTTAATCCCGGTTTGTGGCCAACCGGGACTAAAGGACGGGGCCTTTAGTCCCGATTGCGTACTCCCGGTTGAAAAACCGGGACTAAAGGCCCTTCTCAACCGGGACTAAAGGCCCTTTTTTCTACTAGTGCAAAACCCTTTCTAGATGTGCCATTTTTGTGGTTTTGTACTCACCTACTACCTTTTAGTTGAGTAAAATACATGGGAGGTCACTGAACTTGTGCGTATAAATCACTTGGGTCACTGTATTCAGAGAAGTTAAACTTACGGTCACTGAAGACGCGCCGCTGTGTCACGTACGGTCACCGCAGACGATGGAGCTACGTATCGGCTGACGTGGCAAGGTCGCGGATGTGTCGCTCGGCCGCTTAAGTGACGGGCCCACGTGTAAGAGGGGTTTTATTGCAAAAACGCCTGGAGTACAAAGTTGTCTCCCGTTCCTCAAATCCCTAGCTCCAAAATTCCCAATTCCCACTCTATCCCGTGCTCGTCGCCGTCTCGCCGCCGTCGTCGCGGCCGTCTCGCCGCAGACACCGCCGCTGCACCCCACGAGAGCTGCTCGTCCCCCACAACGCCGAGCAAGGCGCTCAGGCTAGCGAGAGCACGCCCACCAACACATTGGCCCGAGGAGAGGGGATTGCGGCGGCTGTGACCGGCGAAGCGATATCGAGCTGGGGTTGGACTGCGGAGTGTGGTACAGCGAGTCCCAGCCACCCCGCGTCCTGGCCGAGCTCGATCTCCAGCCCCGGCGACCCCACGTCCCGGCCGAGTCGAGCTCCTCCGCCCATGCCTCGCCGCCCCCCGGCCACCCGCGTCGGCGTCCCGGCTTGGACGGGAGGAGGAAGAAGGGGAGGGCGCCTCCGTCGTGAGCGTCGCCGCCATCCATGGCGCACGCGAGACGCACATGTCGCGACATAGCATGCGCTCCGCGACGGCGCGGACGCGACGGCTGGCGTGCGCCACGGAGCAGATAGCGTGCGGGTCTCAGCCGAGTGCATGCGCGGAAAACCAGCACTAGTACCAGATCGTCCAAGATCCCGCACCAACCTTGCTCGTTCCCGGAGAAGGACACGCCGTGCGGCGCGGAGCCGACGCCAATCTCGCCGGCGCATGGGCGGATGTGCGGGGACAGAGGCACATTTTGGGTGGCCTTTCTGTAAGTTTTCGTAGGACTGAGTTGCTCCACCTCTGCCAAGCGGGACCAACCCTGCCACGTCAGCCGATACGTAGCTCCATCGTCTTCGGTGACCGTACGTGACACAGCGGCGCGTCTTCAGTGACCGTAAGTTTAACTTCTCTGAATACAGTGACCCAAGTGATTTATACACACAAGTTCAGTGACCTCCCATGTATTTTACTCCTTTTAGTTCCATTCATTACTGCACGAACAAACCTCAGCGAAGTTGTTAATGCCACTCACCAAGTCTGGTGGCTGGTCCACTACTACTATGATCTGTTCAATCAATACTCTATGTTCCACAACTGCAAGGTCAAGCTCTTGATCATCAACCATCAGACCAACATGGCCACCTTGGAGCTATTACCTTAAAACACTTTGGAAGACACAAGATTTTAAAAAATCACAAGAGGCCCCTATTTAGCTGCAGTAACAATTTTGTGTACAATATGTACCGGAGAAATGAAATCGTCAGGATCATCCTACCACTAAGGCACTAACTAACAAAAGAAGAAGATGCCCAAAAAAAAATGGAGCACATTTACAGAAAGGTTGGAACAAAAGGAATTTCTCATACTAGACACAGTCACACAGGAAGGAAAAGAACGTCAAATCGTGTGCCTGAGTGCCCGAGCTGATAAGCTCCGCATGATCTCGTGCTTCGATCGTACTCCATGCCGTATGGGTCATGAGATCCCTTCTTCGGTTGCCCATCTCCAGCTGCCTCCCGTTCACGCGACGCTGCGGCACAAGTCTCGATCGTCTGCCAGATCACCGGGGCAACTGAGCTCGTCCTGCACCAGCAGCTAGATCACACGATCAGGCTCGACGCAGAATGCAATCCCACTTGGACGTTTTGCTTGGGGAACTTCTTCTGCTAGCTAGGACTTAGTACACGATGACGACGACGAAGGCCGGGGTCAGGCGGCGCCGACGTGCTGGTGTGGGAACCTCGGCGTGGGCGCGAGCGTGTCCTGCACCTCCTGCATCTTGCTTAGCCGGTTCCGTATGGTGTCGTCGAAGAGCCTCGACCCCGGGTTCTCGGCGTAGCACACGTAGTAGCACCCCACGCACGCCTGCGGCAGCGCCATGCCGATCCGGGTCATCAGGTATCCGACGTAGAACGCCATGAGCGACACGGTGGCCGTGTAGCGCCTGTGTGTGGCGAAGGTCCAGGACCCTGCCAGCGGCGCGCTCTACCCCGGTGAGGAAGCACACCGAGCTGGTGATGTCGGCGTCCGCCAGCGCCGGCATCCCCGGCTGCCCCTCGAACTGCAACCACGTGCTCTGCGACGCCTGCACGAACCCCCTCCCGTACGCCGCGATGTGGACGAACGCCCAGCTGTTGCCGTACGCGAACACGGCGTTCATCACGTTGAGGCAGCAGTGGGCGCAAGAGAACATGAACTCGTCCTCGCCCTCCAGCAGGTTCAGGCCGCGGGCCAGGATGCGGAGCGCCTCGATGGTGGGCACGAAGAGGGAGCCCAGGCAGGCGCTGCCCAGGTTGTACGACAGCGCGCGCTGGAAGCTGAACTGCACGGTCGACTGCATGCCCCGGAGGTAGTAGAGCGCGATCACCCGGCTCGCCGTCAGGTTCGCCACGTTGCGCATCACCTCCGCCGTCCACGCCAGGCTCACCACCAGCGCCAGGATCGTCAGCCCCGGGAACCGGAAGTTGACGGCGCCGATCACCGCCACGCACCACACCGAGATCCACACGAACCCGGCGGCGACCATCAGGTACGCCGGCCCGTTGAGGCCCCGGAACTTGTCCACGGGTTGCACCGCCTTCTCGAACACCCGTGCCGTGAACCCGACGCGCCGGGTCACCCAGCACGCGTACAGCCCAGTGCCGATGGAGAACACCACCATGGCCACGCCGAGCCCCACGGTGGCCGGCATGGAGAATACCATGAGGAGGGAGCCCACGCCGAGCATCACGCCGAACGCGGACCAGAGGATGATGCGCACCATGGCGCGCGGCCACGCACGCACCGCCTTCTGCCACGCGAACGCCAGCACGATGCTGAGCGCCACCGCGCCCTCCACGGGGGGCAGCCACTGCCGGAGCAGGCTCTGCTCGCGCTGCGCATTGCGGGACCGTGGGTGCTGCACGATGTCCTTGACGGCCCTGTACACGAAGAACCCCACGGCGAGCAACACCGCCACCAGGTGGATGAGGAAGAGGCACAGCGAGATCTGGTTGGTGTACACGCGCGAGTTCAGCGACGCCAGCGGCTGCAACACAGACAACACGAAATTATTAAACAACAAAATTAGTAGGAACTCGAGACCACTTGGACTAGTAGGTCGTTACCTAGCTACCACTGTGAGCTTAGCTTAGTTTAGTCTACTTAGCTAACGGGTAATAATAGGTTAGGCGCCTATGGAATATTCGATATGTTTAATCAAGTCTCCCAAGATTCGATTCGATTCGATTCGATTTGTGGTACATTCTACTACTACGAGGGTTATTTTAAGAGGATTTGGCTCATAAGTTACCCGTGAGTAGCAGATTAGCTAAAGTGATACGTTAGGCTGCACTTATTTGATTAGCATATCGTCTCAAACACTACAACCTCCCCATTATTCATGCTGTTCTACTCCCTGTAGGAGGAGGACAGGAGGATGAGCATTTGATGAGAGTTCCTAGAGAACTGCTCCAATCGATGATGCATTATTTGGTTATTGCTACAGTAGTGCTGTAATCTAAATGCCTCAACTGACGCATATCACCAATGCTTTCTCAAATAAAATAGTGTTCTGCTTGTTTTATATAGAGATCAAGTGCAACTGTCCATATCAAACTACTACAGTATTATACAATCACCACTAAGACTTGTTTATAAGAGCATGAGGTCAATGTTACAATTTACTCCGCAGCTCTTCCCAACATGGTTCATCTCCACATGCATAACTTGTCATGTGAAAACGTCAAGCAGGTAATAAGTACTCCCTCCGTCCGATAATAACTGTCTCAAATTTGTCAAAAAGTAGATGTATCCATACATGTTTAATGTCTAGATACATCTATTTTTTTTTTGCAAACTTGAGACAGTTATTATTGGACGGAGGGAGTATGAGACTGTTCGGAAGCAGTACAGTACTCCAATGGAGTACAATGGTAACCCAAACCCAATAGTAGCAAGCGAAATAATTGTAGGAGTACTTGCCTACCAACCAGTCTGCTGGGAGGGACGACAGACAGTGGATCGCACTCCACACAAGCACACATGTCCTAAAAAGACCCGAGCCTATCTAACCATACTGAAGCCAAGATAATCTAACAGCAAAATCGATTTTAAAATTCGGATGAACACAGAACGAGCGGCCAACTTGGGGGCATTTTCTTAATCGGGAGCAAGTCGTACCGGTGGTGGGGTCCGCATGACGGGCTGGTAATTCGCCCCGGGCGGCGTCTGGTCCGTGCCGCCGGAGGCCACCGTCATGGGCGGCGGCGGCGCCTGCGTGGTGACCTGCAGTGGCGCCAGCGGCCGCTGCGTCTGCAGCCTCGCCACCGACGGCGGCGGCTCGTCCACCACCACCTTCACCTCCCTCGCCTCCGGCGCCTGCGCCCTCCCTCTGCCCCGCTCCGCCTCCCCCTGCCGCGGCGCCTGCACACATCACGCGAACACAGCAACGGATTCAGAATCACTCCCAAGAAACAACCGGCGGTTAACTCCAAATTGAACAAGAAAGAAACAATCTTTTCTGGAGCGGGGAAAGAAACGTACAGCGTTATCAGCGGCGGCGCCCATGTTGCGCGCTCTGCGGCGTCCTACCCCCTGCCGAGCTCAATCCCGGGTCGCGGCGTCGCTTCTCGTGGCGTAAGCGTGGTGGCAAAGCGGTCAGTGGTATGGAGAGGGAAGCTTTGGGAAGGGAAGATTTGGTTGGAGTTGGGGACTGACGAGAGACGACGAGAGCGAGAGGAGAGGGATGCCCAAAATCTGTGACCGTTGCTGTGGCCTTTTCGGTCGTGCGGCAGCCAGCCTACGTAGTTGCGTGGGCGTGGCTGCGCAAGCCGCAACTGCGTGGAAGGGCGTGGGTGGGGCCCGCGTGGCAGAGGCTGCGTGCACTCGTGGGTTATTTGAGTTCCCGTACGTTTATTGCGGTTTTTTAATTCGATTCGACGATTTTGTTTTGTTTTGGTTGGTGGGCAGTTTTGTGTTCTTGTGTTTGGAGAAAAATCTTGATGTGACAATGGAATCTAGTGCTTCTTTGAACTACCGTCGATTTTTTTTTTTTGGTGCATAATATATGACTGCAAAAAATTACCATCTTTGTCAGTTGACCATGTGGTTCACGAGTAAGTGGTTTGCCATTTTTTGTCCAAAAGAAGAAAATGACATTGCAGGCCGTCGACAAGCAAAAACAGCTGCTATGTGCCATTTTTTGGAAATATACTTTATACTTGTAAGTTTTGACAAGTCTATCACTTGGGGCAAAATGGTTTCTACACTAGTTCCTTCACTATCATACACACGGACAATTCATGGAAAATGAAAATTTAGCAAGAATAAGAAAAGACGATATCTAGAGTTGAGTTTTGAACGAGAATTTTTCATCACGGTTCGGGTAAGGACATAGTTATGGCAAACTAGGGTGAATGTTGTGGTTTACCGACAATTTAGGTCCAAGTAATTTGAGTTTTTACAATTGGATAATAGAAAATAACACCCGAGATTCAGCCGTTTTAATATAGTCCGACAATTCAGGTGCCTGGAATTTCGGTGATTTGAGCTTTGGGTTTTCCTGGTTTTGTTCAATTTATTAAACTCACTAAAATTACATGGTTGAAAAAACCGATGAAAGGGAGCAGCGCCACTAAAAATCTCTAACGTTGAAGCAAATCTAGAGGAGGACGAGAGGGGGAGGTCGACCTGAGAGCCAACGGCGACTGGCGGGATATGAGGGAGCGGGGGTGAACCTTGGGTAGATATGGTCGTACTACTCGAACAATATCCTATATCATATTATCTTTCAAAATCTGAAGCGGATTATATCAGATTCAGACATGGTATATCAACGGATCAGACAGGCAAATACGGCATGCATATTGGAGAAATATATTATCAACAAATACATGATTTAAAGGCAGGAATGTTATCCTATAGTAAAACCTCTCTGATATTCTAACACTTGCGGACAATCTTGGTGGATGGCCTTCTTGGTGTGTTTCACATTTGCATTGTTTTTTATTTTAGCTTGATTTTTCTATAATTAACCAAAAAATCTCGTTTACGTGATTAACACATTGATACTATTTGCATGTTGTTGACGTATGAATGAAGAGGAGATGAGATATGCCAAAGAAATCCAATGTTGAGATCTCTTGGTGTTAAACGGTGTCATGACTATTTGCATGCGATAAGCTCTATTAATATATTTTTTGGATTTGGAGGCGGAGCGGATAATGGACGGATACAGATTCAAATACATGATTATGCCTTTTAATATCAAATTCATAAATGGTATGGAACCATATCGGACTCGTTTGAAAACGGGCATGTACCACGTGCATATACAAGAAATATATCATCCCAAAAATATGTGATTTGAAGGCATGAATGTTATACAACACTAGACATTAGTAGGCGTTATTCGGAGCTTAAACGGAAACACATACTTATCTGATGAAGAAAAATGTGGATTTTGTGTGTGAAGTGTTTCTTTGGAGTTGAGTCTATTATTTCCGTTTAAGCTCTGAAATGAAACGCTCTGTTCTGTGTTGGGCACACATTGTGCATGCATCTAGAAAATTTTCAGAAGTTTCAGTTATTTCACAAAGAATTTGCCTGGGTGTATGGTCCATGTGGACCGGACTTGCTACTTTTGAAGACCACGTTTCCTGTGATGGTCCTCCCACGTTGTCATCAATTTAGCTTCTGATGAAAACACTTTTGTATTTACCATGGATGCCTTTATTTTTCCTGCGAGGACACCAAAGACGATTTCATGATTGTAGTATCAGTAATTTGGGATGTCCTCTTGTAAAGGAACTGTGATGTGACCACACAAGATTCACCAGAAATATGAGACAATCACGACCATATAATCCGGGTGAGTGAAAGAGTGCTGCACACAGCTGCATCGCGATCATCGATCAGCCATGTTGTCTTCTATCCCACTTTGTTTTGCTGATAGCAAAAAAGTTGAAGGACCAGAAGCCTAGGGTTTACATAGCAGCATCTTTTGCCTGCATCACATATATCACCTCGACGTACATGGATCGAAAAGTTTACTATGTACTACAATGAACACTCCAAGATAGTACGAAATCATTTGCATCTCCCAAGGTCTAGTGATCACGCTTATTTATTTAAAAAATCAAAAATTAAACTTTTAGGTCTCCAAAAATTCTGAAGAAAAGTCACACAATTATATATACATGTCTAGTGGGTTCGACCAAATTTGCATCATAATATTTTAAAAATGTGGCTTGCACAACAAGACAAATGTTGGAAGAAAAACAATTGTTTTGCTTTTTGGAGCCACGATTTTGTGATTTTTGTTAAGCCTACAATACATGTGATTTTTATTTAGATTTTTTTTAAACATTAAAATAATATTTTCAATTTTTAAAAATACCGGGAGCACACTGGATCTTGGGAGTCAAAACACCTCACTCAAGATAGTAGTAGTAATGTGTGCGAAAAATCATGTTGGCTCCCAATGTCCTGCAATAACTTTATTTAAAAATCAAAAATCATATTAAAAGTTGTAAAAGTTTGAAAAACAAAATCTGGATGTAGTCAATAATATATCATACAATCATGAATATCGCAACGTTTAATTCTTTAAATTCTGGTCAGCACAAAAATGGGTTAAAAATGCTCTCTTCACTATACTCAAATACATACTTTTTTTATATTTTGCATAGTTCGGAATGTAAACTATTTCAAATTGGCATTTTGCAGGATTGTACTATACATCATTGTGTACATCTTGATTTTTTCATAATAATTTTTAAAAACTTGTAAACTTGGTTTTAAACTTTTTTAAAGTAAAGGACCGCTGGATCTTGGGTGTCAGAAATCCCCTACTCTAGTGTGTAGTGTATGTATAGTTTGTTGATACATACTCTATTTTAATTTTTGTTTGCAAATATGCTCTCTTGCCTATACTCAAATACATACTTTATTTTTATTTTTGTGTAGCTCAGAATATAAACTATTTAAAACTGACATTTTTGCTAGTCTGTAGTGTACATCATTGTGTACATCTTGAAATTTTCGTAATAATTTTTAACATTTTATATTCATGGTTTTAAACCTTTTCTATACTCCTATAAAAACCACAGTTGGTGATGACGGTGTGTCTGCCATCTTTCAACCACGAACGTTCGATTTATATCTAAGGAACACGAAGCAGTCTATGGGAATTTTACAAAGACACCCACTTCCTATCTCTTCCCCACCTCATCCTATCACCTCAAATGAGGAATCGCCGTGAGAACTAGCAGCCCGCCGGCCGGCAGCATCGGAGACGATGCGCGGTGGCCACCGCCTGTGCCGTACGCTCCTTGAGACTCTCATTCCTCCCAGCTCCACCACCCGCCACAACCCCCCACTCGCCGTCTCCTGTGCCCCTTTCCCTATCTCCTTCCGTCATGGAGGCAGGACCAGCGCCTGAGACGGAGGTGGACAGCAGCAGCAGCCGCGCCTGAGACGAGAGAGCTCCATGGGATTGGGAGAAAAGCTGCGCCAGGTAGTGCTCGTTGTGGCCAGTGCTCGCCTATTCCGACATCCGCCGCCGAGCTCGCCTGGTCCCCCGTCAAATCGCACGCATCGCAAGCTGAATGGCGAAGTTGTGTTCTCCTATGCTTCTCCGATGCACTTGTTCCTGGGCCCAACTTCTCGCTAAGGCATGGTGGAACCTGCGGTGTGCTACTCGAAGCTTATAATTCTCACACTCAACTGTGATGGATCCTTCATCAAGGAAAGGGAAACTAGATGTGCTGGAACTCAGCGATGGCTCGGTTCTCAATGCTGGCTGGAGTTTTGATAACTGCCTCGACGCTGAAGCCACTACTGTCTTTCTGGGACTCAAAGTTCTGCATCAACTCTTGCAGAACACCTGATCTAGAGATGGACAGCCTGTGGACTTCTCAGATTTAACCACAACACAGCAAAATAGATCCAGATAATGTGTTGTTTAAAAAGATCAGAAGATAGAGCAATTTGTGGACCACGAGCTAGCTTCCGGAGATAGAACTTATGGTGACCTGTTTGTTATTGTTAGTTCATGACTATGCTGCTGCGGTCAGAAGATCTGCTTACAATGACTAGCTTCATTCCAAACATATATCAGAGTTCTCTTTTACCATAAAAAAACTGAATACACGGTTCACATGGAAATTCTATGTAAATTCTTACAAACTGTACAAATTAATTGCGACTGAAATTTAACAGTCGAATTCTTTTGTCCACACCTATTTCAAGACATGTTCTTTAATATAGCACATCATGGAAACATTCGCATCAGATTAGTCTCTCCGGCCCCTAATAATTTAGTTAAAAGAAAACAAGATATAAATTTGCACACAATCAGATTCCAATGTGTACTCAAATTCATTGAACCATTTTCCGTAATTTAATAACAGGAATATTTCCACATTCCTTGGTATCGTACAAATAACAGTAATTCCGACATTTTCAGCACTTACTGGAAGCTCATAATTTGTACTGCATGTGTGATTGTGGACTGAGTACGATGCTTATTTTACCGACACCATGTGAGATTCAACTGTGAACTAGCAATTATTCAGTACAAGTGTATCGACCAGTTTTGGTGATTCCTTAACCTTTTCTTGCATGATTTCTCACTGTATTCTGGCAGCTGTTTACTTATATAAAACTCAAAGTGACGATTATGTCATCATAGAACACTTTCTCAAGAGTTTGGTTCCCGTCGCAATGCACGGGAATATTTGCTAAACCTGCGTGAAGCAATCAATCAATAAAAAAACATGGCATATGATATAATAGCCTCTTGTTTCTCTTCTCCTCTTTTTTTTTTACTTGTTCCTTCGTTTAAACATAAGTTCAGCTTGAATTGCTTGAGGTTGCTGCAAGTTACACTTATATTTGCATACTCTCACATGAGATTAATTGGTTTTGGATCATATAAAATAATGGGTTGGATATGTGTGATACCAAATAATAGTATTTGTCCTCTTCAAATTTAACAAGTGAATTTATGCATGATGATTTCATACTTTTGGATACCCATGAAGTACAAAGAAGATTAGAAAGTACAAGGTGACCTTTTATTTTACTTTTATGTGGATTGTTGTATAATGGGACCTGTAAGGGAATTTAAATCTCGGAAAGGCCAACATAGTTCTAAAACGATGATAGAACCAAAATCAAAGATTACTTAAAAATGAAATGTTTGATTTACTTTATACCTGTTGCAACGCACATGCACTTTGCTAGTTTAATATAAAGGATCACTGGATATTGGCAGCCAAAAATACCCTACTCAAACATGTGTAGCCTGGGTTTATTACTTCTGTGCCCTACCTCGACTAGTTTTGCTCGTTTGTGCCCTACCTGCGTAGTTTTCCTCGTCTGTGCCCTACCTGGCTCTTTCTTGGCCCCGCGATGGCGAAGACGGACGTTTTCATCCGGTCAAGCCCTTTGACCATTAACGAAGCTGTGACTTGTGGGCCCACCGAAGTGCATGCACCCGTGCGCACCCATGCTGCTCCCCGTCCCCAACTTAAAGCTTACAAGTGGGGCCAGCGGAGGAGGAGTGCTTGCATGCAGCCGTACGAGCGCGTCCATGCCAGTGCTCGCCGTCCTCGCGCCTTCAATTGCGTGTCCCCCCCTGGCCGGCAAAAAGCTGCCTCGCCGCCTTCGCTGCCGGCCCGGCCGCGCATCTGCTCCGCCGTCTTCGCGTCTCTCTTGCCTAGTCTGTCCCGCCGCAAGCTGAGCAGTCAGGCGAGCCGAATCAATGCCCGGTCGCCATTACTGCCAGTCCGGACGCGACGCCGTCCAGACCGCAGATGGCTAGAAAAGGAGCCATTTCCTTGCCTGTTCCGCCCATTGCGCCCAGTGATCCCCTCTTCCTCTCCTTGACACCCTCGCCCAGTCCCTCATCTTTCCATGGCTCATGGTGGTGGCCGCTCCACTCCCAGCTCGAACCGCCATCGCCACGTCCGCTATCCTTGGTTTCTTGAGTTGAGCGAGGGCAGCGGCCGTGGGCGTGCGCGCACTCCCCCAAGGTCGAGCAGGATTCGTTCATCCTGGGAGATTAGACGATCCGGGGAGTCTCCTCCGAGCAGGCGCAGGGGCAGGGGCAGGGGCAGGGCCATTGCTCCCGATCCCATTCCCTTCATCGATCTGTCCGAGGAGGAGGAGGAGGAGGTGGAGGAGGTCATGGACCCGGGCATGGCCTGGGCCAGGGCCGACTATCAAGCCACGGAGCAGGCCAGGCATTCCGCCGAGCAGCAACAGCTCATGGATGCTCTGGTCGCTTCTGTGGTCGAATCAGAAGACGCGGAGAAGGCGAGAGCCGTGAAGTATGCGGACGACCTGCAGAAGGCTCTGAACAGCTCGGAGAGTAAGGGCAACGCCCCAATGGAGGTCGACGGCAAGGGCAAGGGCAAGTCCAAGTCGGTGGAGGTTTCCGATGACGAGGACGAGTGGTAGTCCATTTTAGTTATTAGTTGTTTTACGGGCAAGGCCAAGGGTACCAAGGAATATTAGTTGTTGATCTATTTTATAATTTTGTACTATGCACCAATCAATATTATGTGTTTTAATTATGAATTATGTCAAACTCTTGCAAATTTTGTTTTTTTCTGTGCCCAAAATTCACAACTTAGTCTACCATGAATCTACACAATTGCAAAGATGAAAGTTGGAAATATTCACCCCTTAGCTATGAAACTTGGCCTTGTGCATTGACATTTTGAAGTTTCCAATTATGTGTGAAAATTCCCATTTGGTGTGCCAAAATCCCCATTCGGTACGCCAAGTTTGATAAAGTGTCAAAGTTTCATTTTGGTGTGACTAAGAAGGATCCAGGCTTAGTTTTTCAAATTTCATGTTAAAACTTGTTCAAATGTTGGTCAAAGTTAGGTTTGACCGATATTTAAAATGAGCATAAAAAATTTAAAAAAATCAAAAAAGGAAAAACCTGCGCATATAGTCTTCTTATGTCATATACTAACGATTCAAGTTGATAAACAAGGTTTATATACATTCAGACGAAAAATTCACGTATCTATTGTGATATCTCAAACTATGTCGTATGAACTCAAGGTTTGAAGAGAAGGGATTTTGGAGTTGCAACATGGAAATTTCAAAAACCTCACCAAAGTTTCATTTTGGAGTGACTAAGAAGGATACAGGCTTAGTTTTTCATTTTCATGTTTTAAACTTGTTTAAATGTTGGTCAAAGTTAGATTTGACCGATATTTGAAATGAGCATAAAAAATTCAAAAAAAATCAAAAAAGGGAAAAAAACCTGCGCACGTAGTCTTCTTATGTCATATACTAATGATTCAAGTTGATAAACAAGGTTTATATACATTCATACGAAAAATTCACGTATCTATTGTGATATCTCAAACTATGTCGTATGAACTCAAGGTTTGAAGAGAAGTGGTTTTGGAGTTGCAACATGGAAATTTCAAAAACCTCACCAAAATTTCATTTTGGAGTGACTAAGAAGGATCCAGGCTTAGTTTTTCATTTTCATGTTTTAAACTTGTTTAAATATTGGTCAAAGTTAGGTTTGACCGATATTTGAAATGAGCTTCAAAAATTCAAAAAAAAGCAAAAAAAGGGAAAACCTGCGCACATAGTCTTCCTATGTCGTATACTAACGATTCAAGTTGATAAACAAGGTCTATATACATTCAGACGAAAAATTCATGTATCTAAGGTGATATATCTCAAACTATGTCGTATGAACTCAAGGGTGAAGAGAAGGGGTTTTGGATTTGCAACATGGAAATTTCAAAAATCTCACCAAAGTTTCATTTTGGAGTGACTAAGAAGGATCCAGGCTTAGTTTTTCAAATTTCATGTTAAAACTTGTTCAAATGTTGGTCAAAGTTAGATTTGACCAATAATTGAAATGAGCTTCAAAAATTCAAAAAAATCAAAAAAAAAAAGGGAAACCTGCGCACATAGTCTTCTTATGTCGTATACCAACGATTCAAGTTTATAAAAAAATATCTATATACATTCAGACGAAAAATTCACGTATCTAATCAGATATGCACGTCCAGAGCGCGCATTGTGGGTGCCACTTCACGTCCAGAACGCGCTTGGTGTGTTGAGACGGATGCACCTACGCAGACATGCACGTAAACAAAAAGTTAATCGCGTCAGTTCTCGCACAAAATGCTTCCCATACGTCTAGATGTCTCACAACATTTCCAATTGCAGTCAATCTGAGCAGAACTTGAATGCACATCAACTGTTCGACACTTGTACTACACGCGTCAAGGGGCACCAGATGACGTGCTGAACATTTACAGGCATGTCATTCCGACTGGACGTCGAGTGCGGTCACAGGATGTCATGATTGCGAATATAATCTGTAAAATGTGTTGTCATTTCACACTGGTTTGGGCAAAAACGAGGCGTTCGATCCGCCTGTTCGGTGCCGCAGGAGGTTATCGATCTACGCATTGAATTCATCTCTATCCCCCTCACACATAAAAACCCCGTTGCGTCGCGGTTCCAAAGCAGTTCTTTCTACTATCCCAAAAAACTCCAATCTCTCCGTTCTCTCTTCTCTCCCAAAAAACCCTAACCTCCCTCTCGATGCCATGGCGGATCACTGGTGACAGAATGAAGCCATTCCGAGCGACTCGGACGGCGGGGCAACCCCATCCCGTGGTGGGACGAGGGCTACGGTCACTGGCAAGAGAACCTCGACAGCGACGACGACGGCGAGGGCGACGACGACAGCCAAGGCGAGGACGGCCATGGCTCCGACTCCGACCCCGACTCCGACGACGACGACGATGAGGAGGAGGAGGAGGAGGAGGAGCCGCCGAACGACGGCTCCGACTCCGAGGAGGAGGAGGAGGACGACGACGATGACGACTCCGACGACGACGCACCGCCAGCGAAGAGGCGGAGGATGTAGGAGCCGAGGCGGACGAAGTTGGAGCCCGCCGCCGGCGTTGTAGCAGTGCAGTAGTTGCACTGCTACTGATTAGTAGTATTAGCCGCCGCCGGCGTAGTAATCTTTTGTAATCAGTTGTGAATTATGAAGGAATTTCAGTTTAAGTTTCAGTTTCCCTGTGCAAATACTAATTATGAATCCTAATTTCAGTTTCAGTTTCCTAATCATTTAATTTCAGTGTTAATTTCAGTTTCAGTTTCCTAATTTCAGTACTAATCAACGAATTCTCACTAAATAATGAATAAATAAATGTTGATTCAGACAACAAATTATTCATCGGAATATTTGTAATTAAGTACAAAATTAAATGGTTAATCGGCCGCGAGATGTTCCAACCTAGGCGTCAGACTCGCCAAGCCGTCCCCACCTGTCAGGTCAAGTAACGGTCAAAGGAGGTTGACCCGAAGGAAACGCCGCGTTTGGCCGTCTTCGGGCCACGAAAGAATCAGGTAGGGCACAAACGAGAAAAACTACGCAGGTAGGGCACAAACGAGCAAAACTAGTCGAACTAGGGCACATAAATAATAAACCCGTGTAGCCTACTCTAGTGTGTAGCGTATATACATTGGGTAGTTCGTTGATACTCCATGTAACACTATTCTCGAGAGGAGATTTAGTGCTCCAAGTTTTAGTGATCTGCTCCATTAAAAGAAAATTCAAAATACTATTTATATGTTTCACAAAAATTAGAAACAAATTTCGGATGTAGCCAAATGATGTATTAAACAAACGTGCAAAATTGCAACTTCAAATACTTTATATTATGGGCTACATAAAAATTAAAAAAATGTGGATCTGGATATGCATATTTTCAAATATCTAAATTTATCATATTACCTCCGGATTATTTTCACATTATTTTGAAACTTGTAAATATTATTTTTTTCATTTTTAAAAGGATCAGGTTCACTGATGCTCGGGAGCATAATACACTTTGTGACTATTCTCGAGATAGCGTCATGTAATTGTTGCTATGGTCAAAGGTCAAAACACGTGCAACACATTCAACCGCATAAAAAATAAATCAGGGCACGTTCGGAGTTGGTGCGAGAAATTGCTGCAGAGCTCCAGTCCCCAGAAGATCCTACCCTAGTAATTATTCGAGACCACGATCATGCATGTCAACTTTTGCTCTGACCCTGATTTGCCGAACAGATAATGCATGGGATAATTAAGACGGCCATCTTCACCTCACGGCAAAATTGACAAAACTGACCTATGTGGCGCAAAAAATTCACGAAATGACCTATGTGCCAAAAAATTTCACTGAACTAACCTATTTTTGCCGCGCCATCCTCCGTGGCGCTGCATCCCATGCGGCCGCGCCGTGCGCCATGGCGCTGCCACCCTGCCAGCGTGGCGTAGTGGGCCCCCAGGCCGGTAAGTGCGGCGCCACGGCTTGTGGCGCTGCTCCCATTTTGGCCGCGCCACGGCCCAAGGCGCGGCTCGCCTAGGGTTTGTAAGGCGCCAAGGCCCGCCCGAGCCCGACCCAGGCACACACTTCTCCCCCTCGTTCCTCACTTAGCTCACACACAGGGCGGCGGCCACCGGAGCTCCTCCTCCCCTTCAAGCTTTCCTCCGTGGATTCGGAGCTCCCCAAGTTCCTAGAGGTGCTCTCCCTTGTTACCTTTGTTTTCATCCATGGATTTGGTGTGTATAGTGCTCAAATCTTGGAAACCCTAGAAATATTTTGTCACCTAAATTCTTTTGATTCATTCATGTTGTTTTGGCATATTTTTGTGTCTAGTGCTAAAATGTTAGTTTGTGTGATGAACATGAAGCATAGTTGTTAAGATTGGTGGGTTAGGGTTAGGAGATTTTGGAGGTATGGCAACAATTGTTCATGGTTTGTTGTTGATATTATTTTAGGAATGGCGAGAATTGTTCATGTGCATCATATGGACAAGGACGCTTTTTTGAGAGGGAGCATAGAGCCGGACCCGGATGAGCGTGACATAGTGTTTGAACGGAGTCCGAGCTATGCGGAGGTTTTGGAAGGGGTGAGGGATGAGTTGAATTGGAAAGAGGCAAGTGTTGTTGTGGAGTTGGAGGGTAGACACAATGTGGGGTTTGGCATGCACATTCGTTGGAAGACAATGCGTATCAACTCGGAGCAACGGTGGATTGCTTACAAGGAGACAGTTGCGGAGTCGCAAGACAAGGCTCTAGAGTTGTTCGCGACCAAGAAGGTTGATTCCAGTTTAGACCTTGACCTTAACCGGCGTCCTCCCTCGCCGGTTCATCAAAGAAGTCCACCACCTATTAGCCAAGAGGAAATCCCCGATGCTTACATTGCGCATGATGATGCAAACTTGACAGAGAACTCTGACCACGAGGATGATCGGGATGGAGTGGAGCTGAACAACAACAATGTTGGTGATTTGGACACATATTTGACCCAAGAGAATATGGACCCTGGCCTCCCTTATTCCCGATGTTACGCATCAGACTCTGATGATGAGGGACCGCTTGAAGATATTGATGAGGATGGTTTCACGGCCAAGGAAGTTGAAAGAGCCAACATATTCAAGGAAGCAACTGGACATGACCTTCGGATACCATTGTTCCGTGATTTTAGCCTTGCGGATGAAGCAGTGGTTGATGGTGGGACAAGTTTAGTTCTCGGAGCTAGGCCAATGTCGTACCGTGACGATGATGATGGGATAGTTAAGGGGTTGACGTTTGAGAGTTTGGTGGAACTGAAGGTATGGATCAAGGAGTACTCTGTGAAGCATCATCGCCCGTACACGGTGTTTCACTCGGACAAGGACACACGGTACACGGTGATATGTGAACAGAAGGGATGCCCATGGATTGTTCGTGCTAGACCGGTTAAGGGAGGCCCTTCTTGGAAAATAGTTAGCTGCGTATCAACTCATAGGTGCAAAGGGAAGAAGCTTGATGGCCAGGATGCGAAGAAAGATCACCGTCAACTGACACAGCACTTCCTCGCCTACAAGCTATCGATGGAGATATCATCACTCCCAACCATGACCGTTAAGAATATTCAGGATACGGTGAAATCTCGCTTCAACTACGACGTGAAGTACGGAAAGGCATGGAAGGCCAAACAAACCGCATTCAAGATGTTGTACGGTGATTGGGCGGAAGCATACAACCGAATCCCCAGATTGTTGTTAGCGATGGGTAATGCTAACCCGGGCATGGTACATGTGGTGGAGGCTGCTAGCGGAATGTGGATAGAGAACGACGGTAAAAGGGTGAGAGTATTTCACCGTGCTTTCTGGGCTTTTGAGCAATGCATTCAGGCCTTCGAACATTGCAGGCATGTGATCGCAGTCGATGGCACCTTCTTGACCGGGCAATATAAGGGAACACTCTTGGTGGCAATAGCGAACGATGCGAACAACCGTTTGATGCCTTTGGCATTTGCTTTGGTAGAGATAGAGAACAATGATAATTGGGAATGGTTTTTCCATCTATTGAGAACCAGGGTTATACCCGCTACAAGGGAAGTCTGCGTCATCTCGGATCGTCATCAAGGAATTCTCAATGCGATGGAAATTGACATCCCCGGGCATGCTCGCGTGCACCACAGGTCAGCAACGCCGCAAGCACAAGTCAACAACCGCCGAGCCAACCAGCTCCTTCTGGTCCTACGCCAAGGGCTAGTGCAAACCAACAAACGGCAACAGCTAGTGAAAATCAACAAACGGCAAGGGCTAGTGCAAATCAACAAACGGCAAGGGCTCCAAGTGCCCTGAGGGCATCAAGGGCTTCAAGTGCCCCAAGGGCTCCGAGGGGTCGGAGACACGTCCACTTAGGGCTTACATCTCGCGGTCCTGGGCGTGGTGGACGTCGTACTAGCATTTTAGGATACCTACATGGACCGAACCCGTACGTTTCATTACTAACATTTCTAGTATTGCTATATTGTGTTTACCCGCTATGCTTTCGTATTGCTATATTGTTATCACTAACATTTCTAGTTTTCTTTCAGGTATGTCAACTCAACCCAACAAGGGGAAGGCGGCGTGGGAGGGGGCCGATGAAGAGGAGCGTGAGAGTCCGGGAGTGTGGGAGGAGGCTGTGGATAGGGTGAAGAAGAATGAACGGAGGAAGAAGCAAGAGGAGAAAGAAGCGGAGGAAGATCGTTTATTTTGGGAGGAACAGAACAAGAGAGTGAGGGAGCGCAAGCGGCGTGAAGAGGAGGCAAAAGAACGTGAAAGGTTGGCCAAGATAGAGAAGGAGAAGCAGAGGATTCGCGACATAGATAAGTACTACAAGAGAAAGCATGAGAATGAGCGGATGTTGGACAAGATAGCAAAGGAAGCTGAAGTCATAAGGGAGGAAAGAGCCAAAGAAGAAGCGATGAAGAAGCGCCGTGAAGGCTTCGACAAGGAGTTGGTACAACTCGCCCGTGCGTGGAGGGACAAGGAAGAGGTGATGGCAGAAGCTACGAAGAAGTTGGCGAAGGGGGAGCCAGCTTTCTTCACTCAGTATGAACGAAGCCCGTGATTTGTTGTCATGTTCTCATAAGCTGGCCCATTATGTTCTGTCGAACCTCTTTGTTGTTGTAATGCACTAAGAACCTCCTTATTTGTGTTAGTTTGATGTCATTGTTGTAAGGCACTTTGAACCTCGTCATTGTTACATTGCACTATGAACCTCGTAATTTGTGTGAGTTCGATGTCATTGGTGAGGTCATAATTTTGTTATGATATCTGTTGTTGTTGCCTGTCTTTCCTCAGCTGCCACTTCCAGTCCTCTTTGCTTGGCAGCTGCCACTTCCTGGTAGGCCGCGCCACGGGCCAAGGCGCTGCCACTTCCAGTCCTCTCTCTGTTGCTTGGCAGCGCCGCCGACGACGGCGTTGCCTGGTAGGCCGCGCCACGGGCCAAGGCGCTGCTGCACGGGAGGCCGCGCCAACCATCACGGCGCTGCCACTTCAGTCCTCTCTCTGTTGCTTGGCAGCGCCCCCGACGACGGCGTTGCCTGGTATGCCGCGCCACGGCCCACGGCGCTGCTCCACGGGAGGCCGCGCAATCCTCACGGCGCTGCCACAAGCCGTGGCGCCGCACTTACCGGCCTGGGGGCCCACTACGCCACGCTGGCAGGGTGGCAGCGCCATGGCGCACGGCGCGGCCGCATGGGATGCAGCGCCACGGAGGATGGCGCGGCAAAAATAGGTTAGTTCAGTGAAATTTTTTGGCACATAGGTCATTTCGTGAATTTTTTGCGCCACATAGGTCAGTTTTGTCAATTTTGCCTCACCTCACCGGGAATGTGGCGCGATCGAGCTCGCCGTCTCACCACCGTCGGACACACACGTGAAACGGCCGGTGAGCTCCGTGACGGCGACTCGTGGTGGCGATGGTTTCGTCTGCGTCCGCCGTACGAACTGAGCTGTGACGCACGCCGGAGAGCTAGCTAAAACAAAGAATACTTGTTCGATGATAGGGTCCTGCTCTGCGTCCGATGGGGACGGCGGCGACGGCGATATCCCGAAAGAGGCGACGGCGACGGCCGGATCTGCGTGGCGCTCCCGTCCTGCTTGCCGACTTGCCGTGCTCTCCTGACTCCTGGACAAGTCGTTTTCTTGAGGGACCAGATCGAGGCCGTACGTGCACGAGATGCTCCGCGATTCCGTCACAGGTTTTGTGTAATTCGCTTTGTCTTGAAGCAAACCGTGGTTAGTGGTTACATTACATGTAATTCGAGTTTTTTTTTTACAGTGAAACGCTACCTTTATTACTACTCAACAATGGATAAGTCTGATACAGGCTTTTCCAGTAGAATTGCTTGCTTTCTTTGCTAGTTCATCCGCCACTCCATTCAAATCTCTAGTACAGTAAACGAAGGTTGCTTTCACGAATTCTGCTGCTAGTTGCGCACAATAGTTTTAAACCGCCGCTGCTGGACTCATGGAGAAACCTCCCTGGTTCATTACTTCGTTCACTGCTTGATTGTCAGAGTCGATAATTAGCCGATTGCAGCCCATATTCTGCCCAAATAAGAGACCATTTTGGAGAGCCAGCGCCTCCGCCGTCTCGACGTCAGATACCTGCAACAGCATCTGACAAAGTCTTCCACTGATTCTGAGACTGGTATTTGCATAATCCGATCAACATCGACCCTCCAGAAATTCTCACGAACCAACTCCTCATCCCACTGTCCCGTGGTCGGGTCTATCAAATCATTGACATGAGTAAATAGTAATTGACCACGACCTGTTACTACTCCTCTCGAATTACTGGTTGGTATCCCGGGATCATCCCAAATGCCATCTCCTATTCGCCAAATACATCTTTTACGTAGGCATTGGAGTTTAGTGCATGAGAGCAAGTACAAGTACAATAGTACAGCCAACAGCTGGCTATAAGAGATTGGCATGTCATCTATAGCTAGCCATATAGCCAACATGTACAATAGTTAGATATAGAAATGAGTTACTTTATTAAGATGTAGCCCACATCCCACTCTCACAAAGTGCCTAGCATCCCGTGCTACAGCTGACTTTTGCATGTGAGCTCACTCCCCTTCTCTCTCCTCTTCTCTCTCCTCCATGTCATCCAACAAATAATATTTTAATCCTTATAACCTGCTTACATAAGCTTATTGTACTTGCTCTGAGACCTGGAGTGACTGACTCGTCGGCATTAATTAAAACCTGATGGTGCCGTTAATTAGTTGCTTCGTGTACGAAAAGTTCGCTTCAGACCGCCTTCAGTCGTGCACGATTTAGCAATTAGCAGCAGGATCAGTATGTGCCATGGTCGTTTTCTGCTAAGGTCAATAAAGATTCCTAGTAGGTTGCAACTCTGCAAGCTTCTTCCTTTTTTTTTTTTGTCTAGGGAAAGCCGAAAGTTTTTTGTTTTGCCTTTTTTTTCCTGGAGGAAAAGCTGAAAAGTTGACAATGTTAGCTTTGTTTTCAGACAAAGCTGACAAGTAATCTTGTGTAAAAGCCCATGCGAGAGGAGCCATTTGTTGTTGGAAGCTTGGGCCCAAATGTTATAGGCTGTTTTCTCACACAAGGTATTAGATGGGCCGTGCGCTCTAAGCGGCTATGCAATATTCCATCATGTATACGTTTCGTCTTCTACAGCTTTTCTAAGAGTGCGGGAAAATGTTTTTGGGCTATAGGTAGTTTAAAAAAAAACATAGTTACAGCCTAGAATAGAAAGTATTCCGCATTGGTTATTTTGCAGGCTTTAGTATACACCATTGACTATATCCACACTTTTTTTCTGAAGTTTTTGAAACTTTGAAATAAAATTTTAATAAAAATTTGATCAAATTGCTCCTATGAGTTCGTCCTCCATTTGGAGTTTCTGCATTTCACTTACACTTTCAATTCTCGTGTTACATTAGACAGGGCTACCGTAAATTTGTAACGAAGGTATGGAATTACTAATGTTGTTCTAAAAAATAATACTCCCTCCGATCCATATTAGTGGGCATAGCTTTGTCTAAATTCATATGTATCTAGTTAAGTATTTAGACTAGATACATGTGTATCTAGACAAAGTTGTGCCCACTAATATGGATCGGAGGTAGTACTAGAATTGCGAATGGTCCGGTGGATGGATGTTGGCCATGTGCATTCTTCTCGTGTTCCAGAAACGTCCATTCGTTCTTTGTTATGCACATGACGAGATTGGCATTCAGGCCTCCAGCCTGAATTCTTTTGCATGCACACCGGTTGGTAACTCCCATGACGTCGACGTACGGTCGAACTTGAACTACGGCTCACCAAACCCTGTCAGCTCGGATCACCCGGATTGCATTTTGCAGTTAGCCAAAACCTAGCGTAGAGCCAAACAGCCAATTCGGATTGCTCCAGAGTTTGCCTTGACATGTGTACAACTTTTTCCCGAGATAGCTACTGTACTTTTCATACTGAATTTGTAAATCAGGGCACAAACAAGACCAAGCATGATCCAAGCCTGTGCATCGACGGTTTGTTGCGGGTTTCGCTGGTTTGTCAAACCGGCACAAATGTTCCGGTCTCAGCTGGTTTGGTTTGGTTTCCACGCGGTTAGAGGGCGTAAGTATACGGTTTGTGTCGGGTTGGTTTCACGGTTTACACGGTTTGAAACCGATGAGGAGGGCGCAGGGGGCTTCGTACGGCCGCAACGTCGCGCACGTAGTATAAAACATCTCATGCAGTGATGTCATTATGACGTATTGATGACATCATGTATACGTATTCAAATACTTGCTGCTCGAGCAGATTGGATCACCGGAGCCAGCACGGCCGCGGGTCGCCCTCGCGGATGCAGCGCTACGCCGTCGCAGATTGGAGTTCGTGTACGACTACAAGCAGCAAGTACCTGCCGTTCTTCAAACCGCTGCTCATCCGTCGTCACCAGCCGAGCCGCCGACAACGCATCGACGGGGCCGTAGTGCTCTGCTCGCGTACTTGTTGTCTGCAGAAACAGAGAGCCGCGCCGACGCCGATGGGATACTGAATTTGCATCGGCTGGCTACGACGCGGTGGAACACGGCGCGCACCTGTCGCTCGAGCAAAGCGAGGCCGTCCTCCAGCGCCCAGCACGCACCGGCCAGCGCCTCGGCGCGCTCCACGAGTCCACGACATCCTCGGCACGCTCCTCAGTCCTTGCTGACAGACGCCACGGCTGCAGCCTCCGTCTCCGACTCCGCCGCCGCGCGCCCGCGAACCAGTTCTTGGAGGACACGCTGAAGGACAGCGCGCCGCCCCTGGAGCCGGCGCCGGCGGCGTCGGGAACAGCCTGGCGATTGCCCGGCGAGCGCGCGCGAACTGGTGGAGCAGCGACGCGCCGCCACCGTCGCGGAGGAGGCAGGAGGCGGCGGTGAGGGCGGCGCGGTGCGACCCGCGGAGCTAGGCAAGCGCGAGGGAGACGGCGTGTCGGCGTTGGGGACGTCGAGCGATTTGATGGGGCGGTCGAGGAGGTCGGCGGCGAGGCGGTCGGCGGGCGCCCTGGCGAGCGCCGCGCCGACGGGGCCGACGGCAAGGGCGTCCCGGAAGGCTGTGTCCCGGAAGTCGTGCGCCGCCCCAGCTCGGAGAAGTCGTCACGGTTTCGATGGTTTCCTCGTGTCAGAGACCGTCTCAAACCGTCTCCTAATTTTCTATTCACGGGTTGGAAACCGAAACCAGCTAACCCGGAACAAACCATTTTGCTGGTGCGGTGCGGGTTGGTCCGCTGGTTTAGGCGGTTTGACACCAAATTATGACCAGGCTTAGCATGATCCTGTCCCACGGCACATGCGGCTGTCGATCGGAGGAAACGAAGATTTATCCACGAGCGAACGGATCCGGCAGAGAGATAGACTTGTCCACGAGCGTCGGTCGGTGCTCTGGCTGCCTGGCATGGCCGCGAAACCTGACAAAATCGACAACAGAAAACCCGGCCGATCGCAGTCTATCTCCCCGTCGGCGAAACGGACGAGCACGTCATAAGCAACCGTGCCGAGCTCAGCATCCGTTCGGCCACCGCCGGTTGCACGGCGACCCGAGGCAGCGCCGAGAAGCGAAAAGGGAAAAGAAGGTCCAGGGCTGAGCGCCCATGCTGGCCACGACCTAGTGAGTAGTCCTGTCTTATCCAACAAACAAAATTGTTGGCTAGTGTGGTTTAAGTCTAATGAGTCACACATTAGGCATGTGGCCATCTGTGGTGTACCCTATACGTACTCAGTACTCATTCCGTTCCAAACTAAGTAGATGACTTGCGTTTATCTAAATACGGATGTATCCATATATACTTGTTTAGTGTTTAGAAATATTCATATTTGGACAAATGTGAGTCAAGTAATTTGGAACTGAGTGAGTAGCTATCACTAAAGCTAAACACATTACGCATGATCCGATTGAGTGAGTGTTGTGCGTGCTCTACACTCTTGCTACTGGTTGCCGTGCCCGTATATGTTTGCAGTTTTCCACGGTTCAGTGTTTCTGGAAGTGAAAAACAATACAATTCAGCACAAAATGATCTATATTCAAAAAAAAAATGAAACTAACCGTGTCTATTGCTGGCGCCTCGCCTCGGGCGCTATGTTTATAGCAGCGAGTCCACTCCAAGTAAGCTCCATAGAGCACTCAACAAGACGTCGTCGCAAAAATCCTATATCTCAGAGGGTACCGCTCTAGACTGGGGCGCTACCCTCAAGAGCATAATGCCCTAGTCTAGAACATTACACTCGGAGATGTAGGATTTTCACGACGATGCACGCTTTACCACTCTCTGTAGTCTTTTTTGGAGTGGGTCTGGTGTTGCCAGTAGGGGCATAGCACACCAGACCAAGGCGTTATGGTATAAAGGATAGCGCCCCGAACTATCGTTTTGGATTGGTTTCAAAAATAGGTTATTTTGTGCTAAAGCTTTCTTTGTAAGTCTGTTTTGTTTTTCACACTCCGGTGAATGGTAGGTATCCGGGAAAAAACCCACAACCTATGTACGTGTACTACTAAGATTTAAGATATACTAGCATACGGATTGCACTCGTGACCACCTTGTTCTTGTTCGAAACTGAACCGAATGACAGGGGGAAAAGGGAGTGAAGACGACCACTCAATCAGTAGAGCTCAGATGGCTGTACTCTCCATTCTCCTTTTATAAAGCCCCGCACGCATAGCAAGCCTCGTGTCTCCTCCCTCCCTTCCTGCTCCCTCCTCTCTGCTCACGCCGGACATGAAGTCCGCGGCGCTGTTGCTCATACTAGCAGTCGCTCTTCCTCATCTGCTGCAATGCCACGGGCGGGACAACCCGGAGATCCAGGACGCCGGCGGGCTGAGCCGGCAGGGCTTCCCGCCGGGGTTCGTCTTCGGGACCGCCGCGTCCGCGTACCAGGTGGAGGGCATGGCCAAGCAGGGAGGCCGAGGGCCGAGCATCTGGGACGCCTTCATCGCGGTTCCAGGTAAGACCAAACTCACTGCGTCCAGGCCGGCTTACATGTGCTCCTCTGATGGAGAAGTTGTGATGGTGCTATTGCTATATGCCTGATGTAAATGTGTTCTTGTTGGGAGAACAGGAACCATCGCCGGCAATGGCACCGCCGACGTGACGGTCGATGAGTACCATAGGTACAAGGTGTGTATACTGAAGAAACAATCATCCTGACTGGTACGTTTTTTTCTTGTGTTTCTTGGTGTTCAGTTGACAGGGGTCTCTTGGGGTGTAGGAGGATGTGGACATAATGAAGAACATGGGTTTCGACGCGTACCGGTTCTCGATCTCTTGGTCCAGGATTTTCCCAGGTTTGTGCCCTCATCCCTCTAGCTGCAACAGTTTGCTAATTCGGAAATCAAAATTCCTGGATCAAAGGGTTTTTATGCTGAGCTGTGTGTAAAATTGTAGATGGGACTGGGAAGGTGAACCAGGAAGGGGTGGATTACTACAACAGGCTCATAAACTACATGCTCCAGCAAGGTAACTGAACTTCCTTTCTACGCTTACACAAGAACCTCTTGGCATAAGGGTCCAGACCTCTGATTTAATGAACCTTCTCTTTCATGGTGAACTAGGCATCACGCCATATGCAAACCTCTACCACTATGACCTCCCACTGACGCTCCATCGGCAGTACCTAGGCTGGCTGAGCCCAAAGATCGTGTAAGCATTTCCAGACGGTGTGATTTCCTCATTTCAAAGTTGAATTTCAGCATGTCTGTGATGCTACCTTTTTTTTTTGTGTAAAGGGGGGCGTTTGCGGACTATGCAGATTTCTGCTTCAAGGTGTTTGGGGACAGGGTGAAGAACTGGTTTACCTTCAACGAGCCGAGGTGTGTCGCGGCTCTGGGTATGACAATGGCATCCATGCACCAGGAAGGTGCACTAAGTGTACTGCAGGAGGCGACTCCAGGACACAGCCGTACCTTGTCGCGCACCATCTCATCCTTTCTCATGCTGTGGCGGTGCAGAGATACCGCAAGAAGTATCAGGTAAAGACTGAAGAACTTGCAAGTCAGTTTTTCACTTGAAGAGCCACAGATTCGATGGCGGTGCCTAAGACTGAATGTGAGCTGTGTATATTGTATTTAACAGCATCAGCAGAAGGGGAGGATTGGAATTCTATTGGATTTCGTATGGTATGAACCTCTCAGCAACAGCAATGCGGATCAAGCTGCAGCGGAGAGGGCAAGGGACTTCCACCTTGGATGGTAAAACCCTGAACCTGTTTCATCCAGGATCAAATTTTACTACTGAAGTTCAGATTGCAACACAGGGTCTACCAACCAACTGTCAGTCTGTCACTATTTTTGTTTGGAGGGAAGGAAACTGACACTATTAATAACCTTACAAGTTCCTTCACCCCATTGTCCATGGTCGCTACCCAGATTCAATGCTCAAGATTGTCGCACACAGGTTGCCAGCCTTCAGCGCCGACGAGTCCAGGATGGTGAAAGGCTCCATTGACTATGTTGGTATCAACCAGTACACTTCTTACTACATGAAGGACCCTGGGGCTTGGAACCTGACGCCGGTCAGTTACCAGGATGATTGGCATGTTGGATTTGCCTGTGAGATCTGACTCTTTCACTCCAGATCCTTCTGCGACATACTCCCTCCGTTCCAAATTAATTGACTTGGTTTTGTTTAAATATGGATGTATCTATACTTGTTTGATGTCTAGATACATCCGTGTGTAACAAATTGTGTATCAATTAAATCCGAACGGAGGGAGTACTTCACAGATTACTCAGATCCTCATGATGCGTATGTGTCTTTGCAGATGAACGAAATGGTGTGCCTATTGGATCTCGTGTAAGTACAGTGCTTGATTTTATACTATGTAGTATACAAATAGTACCTTGTACATGGAGAAATGCAATTTCTCTGAGGAGTTTTGTAACTTTAAATTGGTTGAGTTTATGCAGGCAAACTCCGACTGGCTTTACATTGTACCATGGGGAATGAACAAGGCTGTGACCTATGTTAAAGAAAGATACAGAAATCCTACGATGATCCTTTCTGAAAACGGTACTCATGAACTCAAATGATAATTATTAGGCAAACCACAACCTATTGTTCTCACTGACATGAGAAGGACACTGAGTGATCAATGCGATGTTCTGACAGGAATGGACCAGCCCGGCAACGTCAGCATCGCTGATGGTGTGCACGACACAGTAAGGATCCGGTACTACAGAGACTACATAACCGGGCTCAAGAAGGCGATAGACAATGGAGCCCGGGTGGTTGGGTACTTTGCTTGGTCACTGCTGGACAACTTCGAGTGGAGACTCGGCTACACTGCCCGTTTCGGCATCGTCTACGTGGACTACAAGACTCTGAAGAGGTACCCCAAGGACTCAGCCTACTGGTTCAAGAACATGCTCTCCAAGAAGAAGAGGAGCTAGGGTTGCAAACAAGTTCAAGATAACCAATTGCTTCAGCGTTCAGAATAAACTATACTGTGGTGTATGTTCATCATAGCACCTCAGATTTAGCTTTAAGAAACTGGAAAAATAAGCATCGAGGCAGTAGCTCTTCTAGTTCTTACAATACAATGGGAAGGAAGAATGATTGATGCCGTGCAGGAGAGAAGCTAGGACTGCAAACAAGTCAAGTGGATCAATGGTTTCAGCTTTCGGAATAAAACCCACTGAAGCTTTTGTACGTCTACTAAGCATGTCAGATTTGCTTCAAGAAACTGGAAAGACCCTAGAGTCGAGATAGTAATGTTGGCGGTATTTTACAACAAAATAGGAAATAAAGAGATCTTGCCTTGTCCCTCAGAACACCACAAGAAGAGTAGTTTAAGCATACCAAGCACAGAAATAAAATGAATATTCTAAATACCAAATGATATTGATTCAATTTGACAGCATACACATTTCACACTCACAGAAAAGAGCATATGAAAAATTCTCTGCAGCCAATGTGGATAAAAACCGAACTCAAAATATTTAACTATACCAGTTCTTTCTCTTTATTCTAGCAAGGATTATACCGATTCGACATACATGAATAATGATTACATAACTATAGAACTGCTATCTATATGACTATATTTTATATTTCTATCAAAAAGAGCATATCACCATTACTTTGCAGGCTACTGCTAATATGAAAACCTCGATTTATATCATATCCTCTTATCTGCAGGAAAGCTAGGAAAAACTGGAGCAATTAAACAACAGGTAGTAGAATTTACTAAGCACCCTTCATAAGTTGACTTGGCCTCTCCCATAGACCAACAGCTCTACATGCGCCAACTCCATCGCTATAACACAACTAAGTTATCTTTAGCAGGTCAGCCTGCAACCTGAAATTCATCAAAAAATTACAATTAGAGATGAGACAGCTGGGAGCTGGCAACTACAGTATGCATACAACAAAATTAGAAAATCTCAGGATG
Source organism: Poa pratensis (assembly GCA_947311845.1). Lineage (NCBI taxonomy): Eukaryota > Viridiplantae > Streptophyta > Magnoliopsida > Poales > Poaceae > Poa > Poa pratensis. The sequence goes on along the minus strand of CAMZMU010000062.1, from coordinate 49,291,636 downwards.
CCATCAAAATAAGTACTACTTAACAACCTGGGGTACCAAATTGATCCTTCCAAAAATTTGGAATGCTCATGATTCAACTAAATAGAGATTCTAGAATTACAGAACTCAAGCTGATCAGTGGAACTAGCATAAAACAAATTTATCGGGTTTAACGATTCCTTTCAAATTCACTACTCTCTGCTGGGTAACTGGAAATCACTACTCCAATAAAGTAACAACTCACTAGCTCTGTCTAAAGTTGCACACTGACACTGAGTTATACTGATTCAGTCGCAGGTTTTGTTCAGCTACATTGAGAAATTATCATCCACAAACACACATAATATGTTTTGAATTTGACATTCCCTTTTCAACGCAAACTGTGTGGCACAAAATTCACGTACCATGTACACATACGGATCAGAACGGCCACCAGTGCCCGCACGATGCAAGCTCTTCTGCTTCAGCAGCCTACGAATTTCGAACAGACAAACGCACGAAGAAACGCAGATGGAGCAATCAGGCAACCATCTCAAAACATCTTCAACCGATAGATGGACTGGAGGGACTATGTTGCTCACCAGCGCAGCGCCCTGCTGGTTTTGGGGTTGTCGCCGACGGCGGTGCGGATGGCCGTCTCTGTGGCCGGCACCGCCTTCGGCCGCGAGAGCCACTCCATGATCGCGTCCGCTCGCTCCCTCAGACGCCCGCCACCACCACTCACCTGCGGAGGCGGGTGGTATCTCCCCGACGTGGCCGTGGACCCGGCGGACGCGGCGCCGGTGATGGTGCTCCCCTCGCTGGCCACCGTGCTGCTCTCGTCCTCGTCGTCGCTGACCTGGATCCACACGCCCTTCCGCTTCTTCGTCGCCTCGCCCTGGAACAGCTTGCTGGTCGCCTTCGCCAGCACCTACAGCAGACGAGCGGAGCCGCCCGTCAGCACATCACCACGGAAGACACGGAGGGCAAACCGCGAAGTAGCAGATGAGGGATTTGCTCACCTTCGGGTCGATGCGGCGGAGGGAGGCGACGACGGAGAGCACGCGGAGGGGGTCGGCGCGGCGGCCGCGGCGCGCGGAGTCGGACACGCACGACCTCGCCGAGGTGACCGAGTAGGAGGAGGAGGCCGAGTAGGACGAGAACTCGTCGCTGCAACGCGGGAGACGCGCACGGGGCGGTGAATACGTCGCGCGGAATCGAGCCCAGGAGATTCGAGGGTACCTGAGTGTGGGGAGGGGCGGCGAGGTCGAGGAGTCGGCGAGGAAGAGCAGCGCGCGGGCGATGGCGACGTCGGCGGAGGTGGGGAAGGCCGCGGCGCCGGTGGCGGGGGCCGAACCCATGTCGCCGGAAAGGGGGCAGGTCGTAGTGGTGAGAGAGGAGGCAGTGGCTGCTGTTGCCGGTGTTGGATTTTGTTGGGGAATTGCGAAAAGTTTGGGACGTGATCTGGGGGGGACGAGCCGTGTCTTTTTTGAATTTTCGATCGTCTCGGCGTATGCGGGCGACGGTTCACCCGTTCAAGCAGGATGACATGTGGGGTCTATATGACGTGGCTGTGAGGATTTTGGACTTTTTGGTCACTGTTGCTTTTATGCTTTGGGCATTTCTCCTTGTGTGGTGGTTGGAGTATTATGTTTTTCCATTTACCTGTGGATAGATTTTGCATAATTTCTACTCAGCTATCATTTCTATGTCTAAAAATTCATCACAACATAACATTATGTAATGTAGTACTCCAGTGATGTAATACTACATTGGTGCACCACGATAGTTGAATGGAATCACATTAAAGAATTTAAACCTTAATGTAGATGCAACTCTCACAAAACCGGGAATAACATGAACACAAAACACACTCACATGCTCGACTCCCCATAAATGAACTTAGGGGAGTGCTCCTATAAACACTCGAATAAAATATTGGCATGGATTCTAAAGCAAACCAAATGTTGATATTACGTCATGTCGAACAGGCCTATATTGAGGCAACTGAGGGGGCGCATAAGCAAAAAGAGATCAATCCCATAGCATATGTCTAAGAGTCTTCGCAAATTGCTAGCTTCCTTTCTCTCCAAAGTGACGACCCAAATACGTTTGCGAACAGAAAAATATCCCAAATGTTTTAAATTAAAAGGGTAATTCTGGTATTAGTATCTATCTCAACTGTCTTTCCCACAAAAACAACGACCTCGCTTTAATAAACACATGAATACAACATACATGACTTTAGTTGAATATATTGCTAAGTCGAAGCAAGCAGACACTTATCTAGGTGAACACCAACTTAAACTCTATTCTCTACTATAAAAGTATGGAGTGTCCTGTCTCCTGCCATCGTCCGTCGTACGTCGCGCCGTTTTGCAGTTTAGTCCCCGGCGAATTGGAAAATAAACCCGCAGTCCATGAAATCGGAACTTTTGCAATTAGCCCCTCAACCCTATCCCAAGCGGATCCCCTCCCTCACTTCTCCTGGCACGACAGACAGCAGTCTCTCCCTCACGCCGCCGCCTCGATCTCATTCATTCTCAATCCACCCTCGCCGGCGACAGCTACGGCGTTGCTGCTGGCCTGATCGCCGCCGCGCGCGTGCTTCCGTGCACGGCGCTCCGTCGAGCTGGCCGGACAGCGGCGCGCGCGTGGCCTCCTGGCGATTCAGATCGAGCGCTGGCCTATGGTTTGCCGTGGCCACCAGCACCGCGACGACGTCGACACGCTGTAGGGATGGGTAGTCTCCTTGGAGCAGGGGACGGTGGCGTTCGGCCTTCTCCGGCCGGGCCGCCGCTGCTCGCCGGCGCCGTCGCGACCTCAAGGACGGCCGTGCTGCCGCCGGCCGGCCGGCTGTCTTCCCCGACCACATCCGCGTCTGCGGCCTGCTCCCACCGGCCGTCCTCAACCTCCGCTCCTCACAGGTGAGATCACTTTCTTTGATCTGGTCCCGATGTGCATCTGGTACGACTGCCTGCGTCTGTTCTTTTGGAAATATTCATCTCTATCCGTAGCTGTACAGTAAGATCTTGATTGTTTCCATTCACGAAAGCAATCTCTCATTCATTCTCTCATCCCCCCAGTTCAACCTGCCGGCGGCGATTCAGATCGATTCAGGCGGCGGGTCGACGACGACGGCGCCGATTCGAGCCTCACCATCGCTGGCCTCCTCCATCGCTCGCGGGAACGCGGATCCATCTCGCACGGACGCGGGCCTTCCTGAACTCGCCGCACCCACTTAGCAAGGGGCGGTGCGCATGAGTCCGCCGGTGGTTCCCTAACTGGAGGAGGGGGACGTGAGAGCTGCGTCCGCAACGGCCGCATGTTCATCAAGCTCGGCCAACACATCGCACAGCTGGTACGAAACTCGAACTCTGTACTGACATATCTGAATTGATTTGGGCGTTCGTCGGCATGGGACGCGGAGGCAGACAGTCATGGGACGGAGAGGCTGAAAGTCATGATGCCTGCTCAGCGCCATCCCACACAACCGAGGACTATGGAATTGTCACTGAGGCAAAATATAAGTTTTCTGAATGTCTCCTTGATCCCCTTTTCTAGGCTTCCTGGCTGTCAACCAATCACCGGCTAAATGTGACGAGAATATATTCATCTGTACACATTCCTCTTATTTTTGCTGATTACCTATTCTGACGCTCTAACTCATTTCTTTTGTTTGTGACGTATGGTAGCATCCATGGGCAGATAGCCATAGAGTCAAGCCAAATGGAGAGATTGGCGCCAAGCTGAGATGAACGGGGCGGTACGAGGAAGAGGCCCAGGTTCGCTTGGCCAGGTATGAGTGCTATATCGCAAGACAACTCTACTGTTGATTCCTGTGCTTGCATAACTCTCTCAAAATTTAACCTCGCTTTGAAGTTGAAGGAGCATGTGTAATCATAATGATTTTCTTTATTTCTGTTCTGTCTATGATGAATAGATGATGCGGAATGGTAGGTACTAGCAATTTTTTCATACTACAGTTGGCCATTATTAATTTTAAAAGAGAAGCAATTAGTTTTCCGTTATTTCTATACCACAGTTGCTGATTTGCTCTTTTTTGCTATCTTATAGGGACAAACATGTTATCGGCTTCTTCATGTGGTTTCTGGTGTGAATGAATCCGTATCTGGTCCTGACAACAGTGAAGACTCCATCATCAAGCAACTAACTGAATTTGTTATGGATCTTCAATATATCTCATGAACTGCTTCTCCTCGAGCTTGAGTTCAGAAGTTGGGGAAGGTGAGTGTTTAAAAGTTTTTATTAGAAAGCCATTGCAGACTTGGAAGTTAATTGGAAATTTGTTTTTGTTTCGTTTGAATTAAATTGCTTATCTTTCACTGTCGCATATCGATGTTAGGAGGTTCATTGTGGCATGTCATGGAAATTTAAGTTTGAACTATAACCTGATGAAAATACTATTCCATTAAGAAGCATGATGTACAAATTAGTGCCAATGTTGCATTATGAAGTTTGCTTCTAGCGCTCATCTGGGCTCTTAAGTTGACATTGAAGGCTAATTAACAAGCGTGATGTACAAATTATTGGTACAGTTCGTTCACACTGGCTTGAGAAGGTGCTATTTCAGATGTACAATCAAATTAATTAGCCTTGGACTGTGCATACACAGAAAAATGGTCCGACCCAACAACTTTTTGGTTTCAAAAAGTTGCTGACTATAATCATCTTACAAGAACTTGAGCTACAATGGAATGAGGTTCTATATGATTTATTGTTACTACACTAATTTCACAGATCTCCATGGTACTGTAACTATCTTGCCTTTTTTAAGAGAAAGGTTCTCCTTGATCTTGATATTACTTTTCTAAGGTAGAAGAATGATAACTGTATATGGTTATTTCTGTTGCTGGTTGATCACCTGGGCAAATTATTGCATAAAACCATCTTCAGTGTGACCTGTTGCATCCTGATGAACTGGCTGAGCTTAGCACGTTTCCAGTTGCTAGCTGCATTCTCAAATCTTTTCTACAAGTTGATGCTGGTGCTGACTTATAGTTAAACATCTTTTCTTTGACACAGATATCTTTCTCAAGTTTCTAAACAACTGCCGTCAGATTGACATAATATGCCCCATCGTTCATAGCATGGTATTGTCTGTTGCTATAGCTCCACCACAAGTCATTTATCTTGTCATCCCACCCTTAGACGAACTTGTGCACCCATCTCCCATTTTTCGATCACAGCTCACATGTTCACGCAATATTTGCGTTTGAGTTAGGCAGTCTTCAGTAAGAGACGAGGATGGGTGATGAGCAGCCGGTGATGATTTACTTGAAGGGTATCCTTATTATCAATTACTAGCCAAGCTGCCGTAAATGCACAGAAATCTGATTCTGTAAGTGTTAGTATGTTAAATCTACTTTGCTGAATGCTTCATCTTCCTCGTGTAGTATTGGAAGCAAGGTTAAGTATGTGCGTCTACTTTCAGAATTAACACAGAGATACAGTGGAAGTATTCTAGGACGAAGCATTGAGATGGGAGGAGGTGAGCAACAGAAATACGGTGACTTAAGCGAGAGAAGTGCATTTTACCATGTAGCTATATAGAAGCTACACTGAATATAACTAATTCAGTTACATTGTACATTTTGATTTTTTTAATATTTTTATTAAAAGACACTATTCTTTGTTTAGGAAAGTTTTATTTATCTCTCTAGCAATATAAAACATTGAGGTCAAGGATGCATGAATTTTTATGTCATCAGTTGAAAAGTGAAATGTGCTTTCTATCAATACGGATAACGTGGACTGGGGAAATACAGTAGACCGAGAGTAGAAATGGACACCAGTAAGATGTATAAATAGTTCCGTAGCGTGCTTTCTATATATGTTTGCATAATTAGTTTCATAGGTAACAAATATTATGATGCTAGAAAAGACACCAGCAAGATGTTTTTTCCTCGCTCCATAGCAATGGACAGCTATTTTAGCTATAGGTAACAATATACATTATGTAAACTTAGTAAATTGACACAAATCTGAAGTCATGCATCTCCGAGCAAAACTAAAATATCATAAATATGACCATCATGTTTTTCGAAATACACAAAATGTTGTCACCAGTTAGAAAGAGGGACAAATTTGATAGCACTGTCTCCTAATGTCCAAGGTGCTAGAATGTGTTGTCCCGTTGCAACGCACGGGCAATCAACTAGTTATTATATAAGTGACATCCATATGCTTTCAAGTTTCACTCCTTTTGCTTGACATAGGGTCAGTGTAAAATGTGCTCAACAATTTCCAAGCCTATGAAAAAACAAGATGAAGAACGAAAGTTGGCCGGTAAAGTATCTATTCCATTTCATTGTTACCACCATCAAGAAAGAGAAACATGACAAACCTACCATAAGAAACTATTTAAAGTCTATTTTTTAACCCATCAAACGTTTCCTCGTTTGAAGGTTGTAGACAAAATACAGACCAATTTGGTGGGATGTTTCTAGACTCTTAAATGCAGTGCGAGATTTCTATAACTTGTTTGCCTTTTTTTCTCAAGGAATCCATGTTGTAGTCATTTTGAACCTATTTTCACACCTATCTTAAAACCCATCTCTCATATTATTATAGAAACATTTTACCCAAACCATTTGCCTACGAAGTTATGCATCAAGACTGTGAGAGATCATTACCACCCTTGCACTCGTGGGCTCATTCAGATTCACGAGAAGGACGAAATAGTTCACACTAATTCGTGCTCTACAATTTCTCCATTTTCTACGGGTAAGTCTCGGTTTGTGATTATGTGGTTGTTCGAACAACATGTTGAAGTTCTTGCAGCTATGGAAGGATCACATCCAACTTTGCTATGTTAAAGCTAGTTGCTAGTTATCCTCCTCTAGTTCTATCATATGATCTGAAGACCGGGCTCCCCTTGGGCGTGAAATCCTCCATCACGCCTTGTACCTTATCCTACTCAAATGATAATAATGCCTCACGAAGCAATTTATTTGCATTCAACCAGATATACACAAGACAAAGTAATACACCCCCGAGTACCTAAACAATCCCCAAAGAGGACTGCCTAATTATGGAGCGTTTGGTTTTTGCCTTTAGCGGCCTTGCCAAAATTGGTGTGGCAATTATTTGATGGATAATTCTCCCATCCCAAGATGGTGAAAGATTTGGAAATAATTTGTGAATGCAACAAAGAAATGTCTGTAGGAAACAAACCAAACAAGAGACAAAGCATTTGGCATGCCCAATATATTTTAGCAGGGTTTTTAGGGTTTAGGATGTCTACTAGAGTTAACAAGCCAACCGATTTCAACAAGTCGCTCCGATGACTACATGGTGAAACTTTGGTCCAAAAATGTCTGTGCAGCTAGATCTATCTCGTGCATTACTCCACCGTTCATTACAGTTTGGTAAGTACACGAGGCCATGAATCTAATGGTCATCCTTGATGGAACAAAACCATCAACCCACGATAGGAAACGTCGTTTTTCCCAACCCCTCTGGCCCACAATGTGAGCCTATATCTAGTTCTAGCAATCTAACGTGGAATAACTGTGACTAACATGCCCTCAATTATAACTAAGCACACATGTTTTTGGGGGTCATGCAAAATACAACTAAGAAAACATAGAAGCATTCTTTTGAAATTATATATTTTTCTACAACCACTGAACCACATACTATGACATAGAGGCACGCACGCAGGTGACCACAGTGACGAAGTTTGGAGATTGATGAAGTGGCTACACTTGTCTGCTATGATGAATATCGTCCCCCATTACTAATAATAATTCATATATTTTAGATGAAGAATAATCCACATTTGTGACATGCACATGACATCAAACATTAAATTCATTCTTCGTAAAGTACAAATTGCGTATACATCCATCTCAAATTGGTAGCCATCCAATTAACAATTGGTTCTTGGAGATGTTTTTAAACCGTCAAACAATCGGAAACTGCAAATGCTCCATGGTGCCCGGTTTTTTCAGAAAACTTAAATCAACATTTTTAAGTTTTAAATAAGTCGAAGCAAATGTCTTAGGTGTAGATAATGTCGAACTATATACCTGTGTGCAAAATTCATATTAATTTATTCTACACTTAAGACAAATCTGTCAAAATTCAAAGTTTTTAAAATTGTGTACTGTTCACAGACACAGATCCACCCATTCTTGGTGAGGATTTGAACAAATCATTTTGGAGGCTTATTCAACACCTATTCTGACAAGTCAATTCATCACAAATTGTCCATCTTCCTACCAAACAGGCCACCACTCCACAACTCAGCGTAGGCCCAGCCCCTGGTCCAAATCCCCATCGCAAACACCTCGACCGCCGGACCAAGCACCTCACAGGTCTGCGCCACCGCGTCGCTCGCCGGCGTTGACTCCCACACCACTGCCAAGTATCCCCAAGTCACCTACCCCCTCCCCACGGCAGACCAACACCGTCCACGCCCAAATGCCGCCTCACGCCTCCCCCACCCCGCCACCGGCTCCAGACGCTCCGCTACCTCCTCCTCGCGGCGCTCGCGGCGGCTCCCTTCCTCCTGCTCCTCCTCAACGGCGGCGCCTCCCAGTCCGCCCTCTGCCGCTCCGCGCCCGCCTCTCGCCGCATCACCTACCCGTCCGTCCTCTGGTCCCGCGTGCCGCCTCTCCCGGGTCTCCCCTCTTCCCCGCTCCCCGACCTCCGCGCCTCCCACTGGATCATCTTCTCCGCGTCGCCCCACCACGCGCGCCACCGCCCTCTGGCCGCCGTCCCCGGGTGGCAGCTCCTCGCCGTCGCGGACGAGGCACGCCCCCTGACTGGTCCCACCCCGGCGCCGCGCTGCTCACCCTCGCCGACCAGGCCCGCCTCGGCTTCCGCTCCGTCGCGTTCCTCCCCGCCGCGGCCACGCGCGCAAGGCCGCCGCGTACCTCTTCGCCGTGCAGCGCGGCGCGCGCGTCGTCTACGACGCCGACGCCCGCAACGCCGTCGCGGACAACAACCTCACGAGCCACTTCGATGTCGATCTGGAGCAGCGCCAGGGGGAAGTATCCCCGTTCTGCTGCAGTACAGCCACGCCGATCCCAACCGCACCGTCGTGAACCCGTACGCGCACTTTGGGCAGCCGTCGGTCTGGCCGCGGGGGCTGCCGCTGGAGAAGGCAGGGGAGCTGGGCGCGGAGGAGTTCTACACGGAGGTGTACGGCGGTGGGCAGTTCATACAGCAGGGACTCTGCAATGGCCTTCCAGATGTTGATGCTGTCTTCTACTTCACTCGGAAGTCATCGGAGATGGAGGCTTTTGATGTCAGATTTGATGCAGATGCACCTAAGGTCGCATTGCCGCAGGGATTGATGGCACCTGTGAACTCGCTCAACACGCTGTTCCACGCACCGGCATTCTGGGGTCTTGCATTGCCGGTCTCGGTGAGTCCAATGGCGTCGGATGTTATACGTGGTTATTGGGCACAGAGGATACTATGGGAGATTGGTGGTCAGTTAGCGGTCTACCCACCGACCGTGCATCGAACTGATAATGTGCTCGCTCATCCGTTTGAAGATGAGAAGGATATCCATGTCAATGTAGGGAGGTTGATAAATTTCCTGATGGAGTGGCGGTCGACGAAACGGACACTCTTTGAGCGGATTCTTGATTTGAGTTATGGGATGGCAGAAGAGGGTTTCTGGGGGGAGAAGGATTTGCATTTCATGGCTGCGTGGCTGCAAGATCTGGTTGCTGTCGGGTACAGGCAGCCAAGGTTGATGTCATTGGAGATCGATCGTCCGAGAGCGAGCATTGGTCATGGTGATAAGCAGGAGTTTGTCCCCAAGAAACTGCCTTCTGTCCATCTTGGCGCCGAAGAGATTGGGGAAGTAAGCACTGAGATTGGAAATCTCATAAAATGGAGGAAGCACTTTGGTGATGTTGTGCTTATAGTGCATTGCACCGAACCTGTGGATCGGACTGCACTCGAGTGGAGGCTTCTTTATGGTCGGATATTCCGGGCTGTAGTTATTTTTTCAGAGCAACACAATGCAGATCTGGCCGTCGAATTCAGCAGCTTTGCTCATGCATACAGGTGAGTTAAAATGTTAAATCAGCTTGATCTGTAACCAATTAGAAATAAAATCTCTCTGCAAGTCTTCAGAAACTACTGTTGCTTCATCCAGTGAGGCTTTATTTCCTTGGATTCTAAAAGTGTGCAATTGCTTAACCACCTATTGGTAAATTCTCATCGCAGGTACTTGCCAAGGTGTTTGATCGGTTTGCAGGCGCTGAAGGATTTGTATTCCTTCAGGATCATATGGTCCTGAATTATTGGAACCTATTGGATGCTGATAAATCTAAGCTCTGGATAACCAATAAGGTGCATATCCTTGTCCTGGTCTCAAAGCATTTTGTGATGTTTGTGAATTACAGAACTTTTGAATTTTATAATATATTGAATTAACTTCTCCGGTTCTTGCCAGGTGAAGGAATCATGGTCGGATGTCCCTTTACAGCAAAATAACATTGAATGGTTCGTGAATCAAGGAGATATGGTAAAAAAGGCGGTTGGCAGTTTTCCATCTCATTATCAAGCCAATTACAAAAGAAGCGTAGGTGAAGATACGATAATTCATTGCAGCAGTGAGGTATTCTACGTACCTCGACAGTATACTGGTGCTTTCTCCAGTCTCGTTGAAGTTATTGGAAATCTAGACATTCATCACACTATTGCAGTCCCCATGTTGTTCCTTGCAATGGATCTACCAAGCAATTTCGAGCCCAGAGCTTTGGGAAAACTTGTTTATAAGACAAACTTGCCATCAAATACCACTTTCTCAACAATATACACTGCTGAAGCGCATGCGGTGTACCCTATGAAGGTTCAGAATGAAATGGATTTTGTAAAACTAATCAGAGTCATGGCGTCAGGAGATCCTTTTCTTATGGAGTTGATCTGATCTATGAGTTCGCTAAAATTGTATACTTCGGGTTGGGAAGGGCAACAAAACAAAAATTGTTAAAGGTACTGTTTTGTTCCTCTTCATCCTCCCTTTCAAATGTAAGTGGAACTAACAACCTTATTGTTGAGGACGGATCATTTAGTGCTATCTGATCTCATTTTACATGTGCAATTAGATGGCAGAAAGTTAGTTGTCAAGTTTGGAATGTTCACAATTCATGCATTCAAGCACCACCGTGTTCTCATTTTAGCACCATGAGAACAATAACACCATTGTTTCCTGTTGGGTAACTGTTTACCTTTTGGACCGTTGCATTTGAATGTAAATATAACACAGAAGACTGCTAAAACTCAAGTGTTATTTCGTTAAACAGTTAAAAATGATACTTCATTCTCTGTGACTATATCTGTAGATGAACATGTGACATCAAGTAACAAAATTTCAAAAGAAAGAACTTCTACTCATGCTTCCTTTTTACATTCACAACCAATCACCCTCTTTGTTAAGGCCTGTATTTCGTGTTACAACTTTTATAAATCACAAATTATACAAGTTTCAACTCAACGAGACAGAAGAATTTCTTCTTCTTGGTCAAATGCTGGAACTGGTCGATTGATCAAATGAGTTCACCGGTCAATTCCTTCGATCTTGTCTTCAACCTCTGAATAGAGCTCTCTGAGCCTTTCCAAGTTATCCTCTGATGTCTCCCAGTACCCTCTGCCATTGGCTTCTAGGAAGGTTTGAAGCAGCTTCCTGAACGAATTGGGGTTGGTGTCCATGAGCCTCTTCCTCATTTCTTCATCTTCGATGAATGTGGTATTTGCTTCCTCATAAACCCAGTTGTCCACTTGCCCAGATGTTGCACTCCATCCAACAGTATTCGTCAGCCGCTTCTCAATCTCTCTAACTCCCTCGTAGCCACTCTTCATCATCCCCTCATACCACCTAGGGTTCAGTAGCTTTGTCCTTGCATCAAGACGCATCGTCTCGGACAATGTCCGCACCTGTGCATTTGCTGTGGTTGTGTCCGCTATGTACGAGGAAGGTGCCCTCCCATCCTTCCGCAGCCCTTGCACCAGCTTCGTCGGGTCCGAGTCGAAGTAGTGGCTGACATCTGTGAGTGAGATCTCTGACGAGTCCAGGTTTTGGAATGTGGCTTCTGCTGTTGCTAGAGCAAGCTCAAACGTCTTGCGTTTCTCTAGCATGCCTACCCCTGGAGCATCACTGTCGAATGCAAAAGACTTGCGGCTCAGGTACATGTCCTGGAGCTGCTTCTCATCTGTCCATGTTGCATTCTCCACTGCCAAGTTCACATTTGATGAGTAAGAGCCTGATGCATTTGAGAACACCCTTGTTGCCGCCTCTCTCACCGAGACACCAAGCTCCTCTGCCTGCTCCAGGGCATGCTTGCGCACATAGTTCATCTCAACTGGCTCGTCCAGTTCAGCAACCATCTTTACTGCCCGGTCCAGCAGATTCATCTGCATTGGTCAGATGTGTAACATTAGTGCATCAATTAAGTGATGAATAATTTAGTTGTCTGCAAAATAAACAAGTCAAAGGCAGAGGCAGTATTAGTTCATACCTGGTTGATGAAAAGATCTCTGAACACACCCGAGCAGTTGACGACGACATCAACCCTAGGACGTCCAAGCTCCTCAATACTGACAGGCTCCACACGGTTGACACGGCCAAGGCCATCAGTAACCGGCTCCACACCGAGCATCCAAAACACCTGGGCCAGTGACTCGCCGTAGGTCTTGATGTTGTCAGTACCCCACAAGACAAGTGCAATTGTCTCAGGATACTTGCCACCATTGTCAGCCTTTTGCCGCTCCAGCAGACGTTCCACAACAATCTTGGCGCTCTTCATGGCAGCTGCAGTCGGGATTGACTGCGGGTCTAGAGCATGGATGTTCTTCCCTGTTGGGAGAACCTTTGGGTTACGGATGGGATCACCACCAGGGCCAGGCTCAACATAGCTTCCGTCAAGGGCGAGCTTCAAGGCTCCCAGCTCATTGTCTGCCACAATCAGCTTCAGGCACTCTCCCAAGAATGCAAAACAGTTCCTCAGCTTCTCTCTATCTGCCCTGATGAACTTGGTCTTGGACAAGTACTCCACCCATGGCTCTGAGAGACCAAAGCCAAGGATGGAACTGAGTTTGCTTGTAACATCAACAACTTGCCCTTTGCTGTTTGTAGTCTTCTCAACAAAGGCACCTACGGCACCTCTTGAAGCTTCAGTGATCTCCTTCAGGAGTTCAACATCAGCCAGTATGCCCTTATCGCTTCCCCTGTAGACATCTTCAATGGTCCTGCCCACCGTCGCAGCAAGAATGCCAGGCAGTGCGCATATGTTCTCCTCTGGGCGGTCAAGGGCAGCTATATTCACCAATGTGGCCACAGCTTCAACGGCAGTTGGTGGCTCACCTATCACATGCAGACCACATGGCAGTAACCGTGACTCTATCTCCATGAGCTTTCCATACACCTTCCCAACTACGAGGTCACGCTCATTTGGTGGGAGCTCCACTCCTTCGTCAGGCAAGGGGACATCCTTGTCTAGGTTACACTGTTTTGCAGTGCTGATGATTGTGCTCACAATCTGGTTGCCACGTCCCGTGTCCTTGAGAGACTGGTAAGAGGCGATGAGCTCTGAAAGCTGCTTCAGCCCCTTGTACAGACCGGCATTCTCAGCTGGTGGTGTCAGGTAGCTTATGGTGTTTGCATAGCTTCGACGCTTGGCAACAGTTGCCTCCGATGGGTTGTTTGCTGCATAGTAGTAGATGTTGGGGATGTTACCGATCAGACTATCAGGAAAGCATGCATCACTCATCCCAACTTGTTTCCCGGGCATGAACTCAAGGGAGCCATGTGTGCCGAAGTGCAGAACAGCATCTGCCTTGAAGATCTTCTCGACATAGGTGTAGTATGCTGCAAATCCATGGTGAGGGCTGGCAGATTTTGAGAACAGAAGCCGCATGGGGTCACCTTCATAACCAAAAGTGGGCTGCACTCCAATGAAGATATTGCCATACTGCTTCCCGTAGACAAGGAGGTTCTCGCCATCAGAATTGAGATGCCCAGGTGCCTTGCCCCAGTTCTCCTCCAGCATGGAGGCGTAGGGAGTGAGTGCCTGGTACTCCCGCACATTCATGCGGTAAACAACATTGAGGTTGGGACTGCTGAACTGGGCCTCCTTATCATGAATAACCTCCTCGATGAGTTCTTCAGGTGTCTCTGGAAGACCATCAACATTGTAGCCGTCCTTCTTGAGATCCTTGAGGACGGAATAGATGGAGCTGAAGACATTCAAATATGCTGCAGTGCCGACATTGCCCTTGTCTGGTGGGAAGCTGAAAACGGTGATGGCTAGTCTCTTGGCATCCTGCAATAAATAAGTAGAAAGTAATTTACTTTTTATGTTTTTTCTTGCAAACTTGTGCATAAAGAACTCAGAAACGAGTATAATTTTTTCACTCATGAGGAATTTGACATGAAAGTGGAAACTAGGTCGCATAACTAAAGTTTAAGATTCTGCAGCGAAGTATTGAATTTTGTCTTCACATGATCTTTTATTTCATTTGAAGAAGTCAGTCAGTTAGCACTTGTTTGCTAAACCTTGTATAACATGTTCTTACTTTTCACTGAAGTTGACGTGATGATAGGATTAGTAGTGATGCACTAGGATTTTTATCATTTATTTAAAATCTCATTATAGTAGCAGATTAGCAAGCTTGCGGTGTTGATAACTTGATATGTACAACAAACTTTTTAGTGGGGAATGGCACAAGCTGAAGAGTTAATTGATCAATTGAACAACCAGTTCCAGTTTTCAGCATGCCAGTGAGGTTTAGTTGAGCTAATATGTTGATTAGTTTGTCTATTCGTAAGGGGGCTGAAATTTTCTTAAGCATGATGGAAGGGTTAATTCTTAAATTGAGTGAACAGTCCCAGTATTCAGCATAACAGAGTGAACTAGTTGAGCTAATATGTCAATAGTTAGTCTATTTGTAAGGGGGCTGAAATTTTCTTAAGCATGATGGAAGGGTTAATTCTTAAATTGAGTGAACAGTCCCAGTATTCAGCATAACAGAGTGAACTAGTTGAGCTAATATGTCAATAGTTTGTCTATTTAGACGTCAAGAAGAGATAGACGTCAGCTATATTATCTTTTGGTCTCTAACATAAACATTACAATATGTACTATACAGGAACCATGTAGAGGGGAGATGCATACCTTAGTTTTCCTCTTGAGTTGTGCCCATCTGACTGCTCTGGTGCAGAGCTGCTCCACCCTCTTGTGCAATGCATGTGACTTCCCTGCATCAAACAAAAGAAAGAACAATTCCAATTCAGCTCCAAGTACATACATTGATGCAAACCAATCAGACCAAGAGACAAGAGTCCAAGGGGAAGGAGTTATAATGGTATGGAGAAGTCGCTTGCCTGATCTCGGGTCCCGTCCGGAGAACACAATGGGCTCCATGCCACCGTCAAGCTCCGGGAGCGCAACCTGCAGCGCCACCTGGATTGGGTGAAGGCCCAAGGTGCTGTTGAGCCACTCCTCCGTCGTCTGGAACACGAGCGGCAGCGCGACGATGTACGGCACATCGAGGTTCTTCAGTGCGGCAATTGCCTTGGGGTGGTCCTGCCTCGCTGGTCCGCCGACGAGCGCGAACCCGGTCAGCGATATCACGGCATTCACGAATGGTTTCTTGGTGATGGAGTCGATCAGGTACTGCTGGGTGGGCCCTGAGAAGTCGAGCCCGCCGGCGAAGATGGGTATGACCTTGGCGCCTCTGGCCTCGAGCTCCATGATGACGGCGACGTAGTGGCCGTCGTCACCGGTGACAATGTGGCTCCTCTGCAGGACGAGGCCGATGACGGGCGCCTCGGGGTCCTTGAGCTTGGCGTTGGCGTCGCGGCGCGTGTCGTACCAGTTGAGGTACTCCTTGACGTCGTCGTACATGGTGGGCGCGAGCGGGTGCCAGATGCCGGTGTCGAGGAAGAGCACGGGGTCGTCGTACTTGATGTCGGCGCCCTTGAGGCGGGCACGTAGGAGACGGCGATCATCTTGAGGAAGTTCTGGAGGTTGTCGGGGGAGCCGCCGAGCCAGAACTGGAGGCTGAGGATGTAGAGCGCGCGTCCTGCGCCTTGTCGGAGGGCAGGTACTTGAGCACCTTGGGCAGCGTGCGCACGAGCTTGAGCATGCTGTCGCGAACCCGGAGTCCTTCTTGTTGCGCTTGAAGAGCTGGAAGAAGGGGCTCTTGGACTGGCCGAGCTGCGCCATGCTGAAGGAGCCGAGCTTGTTGAGGCGCATGACCTCGGGCATGGACGGGAAGACGAGCACGGCGTCCATCCGGTCCCGGTGCTTCTCGACGGCGTCCCGGACCTTGAGCGCCAGCTCCTCCACGAAGATGAGGGAGCCGATGAAGACGTTGGCGGCGGCCACGTCGTCGCAGAAGGCGGCGTAGGTGTCCCCGTCCCGGAGCTCCTCGACGAGGTAGCCCACCACCTCGAACTCGGCCGCGCGGCGCGGGTCCGCGTTGAGCTGCTGCACCGCGGCCGTGACGGAGGACTGGTACTGCGCCTCGAGGACGACGTAGACCACCTTGACCCTGGGGAGGCCGCGCTCGGGCGGCACCACCCGCCGCACGTCCGGGTTGGTCTGCGTGAAGAGGCCGTTCCCGGCCACGGCGCAGCGGATTGTGGCCCGCGGGACCGCCCGCCGAGCTGGCGGCGGCTGAGGAGGAAGGAGTGCAGCGGCACGGTCGCGCGGGGCAGCTTCTTCTGCGCCCCGGTGGCCGTGGCGAACGGCGTGGACACCAGAGACGACATCTCTATCCCCTCCCTCCGATAAAATATACACGGCCCCCGAGCGAGTCAGTCAGTAAAAAACTACCACTACTAGTATTTAACAATGGAGGAGCAATCCAAGACCTCTGCTAAGGGTGGCTGGCTCTGTTCTTGGCTGGGTTGTGGTTCCCTCTAAAAACAGGGGAGGCGGCAAGGAGCAAGCTGGAGAGTGTGGGAGCTCGGGAATGTATAGGTTTCTTCTCCAGCGCCAAGGGGAGGACGAAGAAGGACGGTGGCTGGCTGACAAGCGGCTACGGGGTGCCCCCCGGCCATCCGGTGGCCGAAGCCGGCACACGTTGGCGGTGACGGGGATCGTGCGGGGTCCGCGGCGGTGGGGCACGGCTCGGGGGTGAGAAAAGCGGATCGCGATCGGGGCTCCGCGCGCTGCGATTGGCCCCGGGGATTTCCTGGGCGCGCGCGGCCGGAGGGAGGCGATGAGGAGGTGGATAACCCGCGGTCGCTGTTCGCGGCCTGCGCGTGGCACTGACCCCAGCCGCAGAGGGCACCCCCTCCGCCAAAGGGTCGTCAGCGTTGGCGGATTCCGTTTCGCCTTCCCGTTTCTGCGTCTTGGGCCGTGCATTCTCGGTGATGGCGCGTCCTAGTCCGGTGCCCTGTGATTGATATTTGGTGGGGCTTTGCTTTATGGTTCGTGGAAGGGGTTCGTTTGTTGGCTTGCTGGGCTTTCGGATTGTGGCTGTCCGTTCGACGATGGTGTCTCTCGGACTCTTGGACGATGTGTCCGTGAGACAAGTGGACAAACTTTGCGATCTCTCTGCTAGAGTAGATGTGCCCTGCAGCTGGAGCTGCATGAATGATGCGTGCCTAGCCAGGGGTTTCGGTTTTGGCATGTCCCGTTTTATGATTCTTAGTCGACGTCGCCCAAGCACGACCGCTGGTTCTGCCTTTTCTCGTGTTTTTGGCGACATTCTATCTTGGGGTGTATGCGAGAAATTTGATGGTGCATTGCGGGTTTAGGATCTAGAGTGGGCGAAATGTGCAAAGTATCTGGAACATCAACTCTCTGCAGTTGGGACGAGTGAGATACTCCTCCCCTCTCCCGTTCCCCTCCCGTGAACAGTAACCGAGAGGCGAAAGGGAAGGAGCCAAAGTCCTCTGCTCCGCCGACGGCCAGATCGTCGGTCCCCTCCCTCTCCGGCCGTCCGTGCGGCGGTGGGAGAGTGGAGGTTATCTGTGCCTGAGGCTTGTAGATAGTAGGGCTAGCTTTCCCGGCGGTGCGGCCAAGGTGGTGGTGGCGGTGGCGTCTTGGAATAATGGTGCTGAAGCTTCTCCTCCATCACGGCGTTGCCTTGCGGGGCTGCGGCATGGAGCTTTCGGCGACGGCGGCCTCCGGATCGGTGGATCCGGTGTGCCTTTTTGTGCTCCTAGTTCTTTGGATCTTGGATGCTCTTGTTCTCTGCGGGTGGACGACGAGGCGGTGTCGTCGTTCGCACGTGCGGGAGACCCTGTCCTCCGACCCTGTCGTCGCCGCGGCGTCGCTTCCTCCGGTGGCGCTGCAGGGTTTGTGAGGTGCTGGTGTGTAGGAGGTAAGGTTCGTGGTGGAGCTCTGTTCTTCGTCGGCTCTCGCTGGAGTGTGCTGCGGTGGTTCGGTGGAAGATGGGCGGAGGTTCCGGCGCAGCTGGGCTGCTGGTTGTGTCTGGTGCTGGAGGAGGAGAGGGCGGCCTGGCTGTGTCCGTTCATCGTCGATGATCCTGGTGCTTGTGTCAGGTGGTTCTTGCAATCGTCAACTTTGGTTGGAGGTGTTCTCTCTTCTGGGTTTGTGGTGTTCGTCGGCGTATCTGCAGTGTTCTTCAGTGTGTGCTTGTGGTGTCGGTGTTCTGCTTTCTTTTTCTGTTGCGTGCGTGTGTTCCGATCCTGTAATCTGTTCTTCTGATGAATACATGCATGCTCGGAAAATTCTAAAAAAAACTCTCTGCAGTTGAGTCTGCGTTTGTTGCGAATCAGAGACCGATCCGGGACGATCTGTTGAAATTCGCAGGGTTCCATGCTGTACAAATACTTCCTTAATATTGCCAAAAGAGAATGGAATAATCGCATAGCAACAAGCTCAAGCGTACGAGCTTATACTTTCACCAGCGTATACATACGTGGTTCTTCTAGAGGATTCCGTTTTCTTGGGGCAGTTCTAGAAGATTCCACTGCAGTGGGCTTTCATTTTGTACACGGCCAGCGTGGACAAATATGTTCCAGCCAAGATAACCGAATGGGCCTTTCTTTCGACCATTTTTTTTTGGATTTGAACATGACAAACCATTCTCAAGTTGGCTATTCAGGTTCGGCCTTTTCGCCAAGCCCAAGCACAATACCAGGTGTACGGCAATTAGATGATTGGGGGCATATTATGGGCCGCATAGCTTAGCCCAGCAAAACTTCATGGACGCATCAACAATCGTACCACTCGAACGATCATAACCAGCCTTTAGTAGGTCACACGCAGTATGGACGGTTTCCATCAAAATAAAAAAGTACTATGAGTGTTGGGATTTGTCCCCTATTGTAGGTCAACTTCTGAATTCTGAAACTTCGTTAATTGTTTCGCTAATTCTCACTTAGGTTAGGGCTCAATAAAGTCTTACACCATTGGGTTTACATCGTGATTTGTGCACATATGAGTTACAAGTGGGGTTGCAACTGAGATAAAACTACTAAATTTGCTTCGTGATTCGTCATGAACATAAGTTGCAACTGAAATTTGATGAGAGAACTAATTAATTCTCATTCGGCCGAGAATTAGCCACACCCATTATTTAATGCGTATTGGAGGAGATTCAAGCATGTGGATGCTCTCTAACTAAAGGTTTATTTAAAGCAACGTACTGCCTAGTCAATTTCGTATAAATAAAACCCCCATAACATAGCCCACTACAGAACATTTGTCATAAGGCTTAAGAACATATCAATTTCCAATTCTTCCAACTGTAGGCATGCAACCCGTCTCCTCACATATGGCTCTTGCATAACTGGCTTCAACTTCCTAATGCACTAAAAGTTGAGAATAGACCCCATAATTCTCTAAATATATGTGATATTTTCTACAATCTTGAATTGGGCTATACCTAACTTTTCCTAACGATGATGAAGATGCAGCTCCAGAGAAACTTCTTGCTCCACTTGTCCACCAGCAACCACGACTGTATTGCTCGTGCTGAGAGCATTGTCTTTGAATTGAGACTCTGGCCAATATGCATGTCTTAAAAGCAAGGACACATCTGCCTAGCAACCTCGGCAACGTATATGTATTGACCGTAAATAATTTGTCAGCTGCTTTGCCTGATAAAATTAGTGGATCTTGCTATTTAGGATAGAACTCAACCTGAAATTGTTGGGCATTACACTATTAGTAAGCATATTTTTCAGAAGAAACAAGCTTCCAACTTCTATCCTCATCTTTCACCCAAGAAGTGTTATATCATTCCAACATTCCATCAAACACAAAGGAAACTGATATTCAATCCATCCTACTTATTCACAGTCGATAGATATAGGCAAGCAGAAGCAGGAACATTAACAGTCGTATATATCTCACATTCTCTGCTTATAACTCAGGGCCGGTCCGACAGTTGTACGGCCGGTGCGAGCCGCACAGGGCCCCGAAAATTTGGGGGCCCCGAATTTTTCTGAAAGTAGCCCATCAATACTAAAAAGAAAAAAAAAATTGCATCCTATCTGGCCGCCCTACCGCTGCCACACGCTAGGAGTTGGGCATATCTCGTCCTCGGCCTCACGCCCTCACCTGGACACTACCGCATTGGACTCCTGGGCAGGAAGTTTGCCCAAAAGATCGATCAAGGCCAGCTAGCGCTGGATTCCTTCCGCTGAAAAAAAAAAACAAACAAGCTAGGGCTGGACTCCTAGACTGCCAACGAGAGATCTATCAGCCGTACTAGGTTTAGGCGGAAACGATACCCGCTAGGGCTCGTGGTTCATGTTGATATAGGCTGGGAAAAGCCCCACAGCGTGGCGTACAAGGATTGTACCGTATTGGGGTGGTATACTATACCATACCCATACGGTACGGTATTATTACATTTAACAGTCCCCTTAATCTAAACTTCGGAGAAGATTTAGATTACGTCTACATTCTACCAAATTTCTAACAGGGAGAGCCTTTGTAAAACCAACTGCAACTTGATCCTTACTAGATATAAACTTAATGTCTAGCCTTTTGTCAACTACTCTTTCTCTAACAAAATGGAAATCAATCTCTATGTGCTTTGTACGAGCATGAAACACAGGATTTGCAGAAAGATATGTTGCACATAAATTATCACACCATAAACAAGGTCTTTCCTGAAGTTTGACTCCAAGTTCACCAAGGAGTGCTTCAACCCATATAAGCTCGGCTGTGGCATTGGCTAATGACTTGTATTCCGCTTCTGTACTTGACCGTGACACTGTGGCTTGTTTCTTTGCAGTCCATGACACAAGATTATGACCAACAAATATGGCAAAACCTCCAGTGGAGCATCTATCATCAGGACATCCTGCCCAATCTGCATCTGAAAAGGCACTTAAGAGTGTAGAAGTAGATGCCTTGAAAGTAATTCCGAGATCTACTGTACCCTTAACATATCTCATGATCTTTTTTACAGCTGTCCAATGAGTAGTTGTTGGTGCATGCAGAAATTGACAAACTTTGTTAACCGAATAAGACAAATCTGGACGTGTCAATGTCAGGTATTGTAGTGCTCCAACAATACTACGATATTGTGTACAATCTTGTGAACCAAGCGGCTCCCCATCAGCAAGAGAGAGAGGCTCGGTAGGAGAGAGAGGTGTCGGTGCAGGTTTGCAATGTTGCATACCAATTTTCTGAAGCAAATCTGAAGCATATTTCTC
Source organism: Poa pratensis (assembly GCA_947311845.1). Lineage (NCBI taxonomy): Eukaryota > Viridiplantae > Streptophyta > Magnoliopsida > Poales > Poaceae > Poa > Poa pratensis. Next base: position 49,270,041 of record CAMZMU010000062.1, on the reverse strand, counting down.
TTGTGTCAAAAGTATACCATTAGAAGCTCTCGTTACCTCAATACCCAAGAAGAAGTGTAAATCACCAAGGTCTTTAAGAGCAAAATCATCATTGAGGTCTCGAAGTAATGTGGATATAGCCTGATCTGAGGTGCTTGTCACTATAATGTCATCAACATAAATCAAGACAAATATAGTTATACCAGACTGTTGATATAAAAATAGAGAAGTATCGGCCTTGGATGACTTAAACCCAAGAGCATGAAGTTTGGAACTAAGACGAGAAAACCATGCCCTTGGAGCTTGCTTCAAACCATAGAGAGCTTTGTCAAGTTTGCAAATGTGAGTAGGTGCATGAGGATTTTCAAAACCTGGGGGTTGTTTCATGTAAACCTCTTCTTCCAGAACACCATGTAAGAACGCGTTCTTGACATCTAGCCGCCGTAAGCTCCATCCTCTAGAAACTGAAATAGCTAAGACAACTCTAATAGTGGCTGCTTTAACAACAAGACTAAAGGTGTCTTCATAATCAATTCCAAACCTTTGATTAAATCCTTTTGCAACTAGGCGAGCTTTGTATCTGTCAATGGAACCATCAGCATGCTTTTTGATACGATAAACCCACTTGCAGTCTATGACATTTTTGTTTGAACTAAAAGGAACCAAATGACATGTTTTGTTGTGAATCAATGCATCATACTCTTCTTGCATAGCAGTGCGCCAACGTGGATCATCAAGTGCTTCATCAAGATTATGTGGTTCTCGTGTACATGCAAGAAAACCGTAGCGACCATACCGTATTGTACCATCCTTATAAATTCTGGGATTTGTAATACCTTTTTGTAGACGTGTGCGAACCCCAGGCACAGCAGAAGCAACAGCATCACCATGCACAGAAGATCCAGCAGGAGCATCTGGACCATGCGCAGCAGCAGATTTTCCATCCCCCGGTGCGCATGCAGGAGATGGCGACGCAGCACGGCGTCGGGAACGTGCAGGCGGGGCCGAGGGACCGCGTCCAGTTGGCGGCGAGGACGTGGCGCGCTGGCGTTCGCGACCAGGTGGTCCACGCGCAGGAGGGACCGCCGTGGGCGACGTGGCACGACGCGACGGGCGCGGGACAGCACGGGCGTCTGGAGCACCATCATTGCCACTGTCTCCCTCGGCAGACACGGCAGGGGAGGCAGGCGACAAATCTTCGTCGGGATCGGCAGGCGCACGATCCGAGGTTGCAGGGGCAGGGGAATCCTCACCGGGATCAGTGCCCAGGTTGTCTTCTTCCACATGCGGCGTGGACTCATTTTGTGCATCATTTTCAGAGGCTTGAGAGCTCGTTTCTTCGTCATTTTGAACGAAATTTTCTTCTGTGTGACCAGCAGCAGAAGCATTATCATCTCCATGGTTGTTTTCTGTAGTCTCCTGATCAGGGTTAGTGACAACAGGAACAATAGGCAATGGCATATAGTCATTAAATTGAGCATCCCCATGACTAGAATTTGTGGAATGTGTGGAATCTGTGGGCAAAAGAAGGATGTCTTGTCGAAGACGAGAACCAGCATTAGGATTCATGTCAGCGAAGGGAAAAACATTCTCATAAAAAACTACATCCCTAGAAATATAGACACGGCCGGTTTTGGGATCTAGACACTTAACCCCTTTATGAAGAGAACTGTAACCAAGAAACACACAACGTGTGGAACGAAAGGAGAGTTTTCTTGTGTTATAGGGCCGAAGATTTGGCCAACACGCACAACCAAAGGTGCGAAGTGACTCATAGTTAGGCTTGGTGTGTAAGAGTCGTTCAACAGGTGTATCAAAATTTATTACCTTGCTAGGGAGTAAATTGATGAGAAAGGTGGCTGTAAGGAATGCTTCATCCCAAAATTTAAGTGGCATAGATGCATTTGCAAGTAAGGAGAGACCCACTTCAACAATATGACGATGTTTATGCTCAGCAGAACCATTTTGTTGGTGAGCATGGGGACATGAAACATGATGTGAGATGCCAACTTTTTGAAAGAATTTATTGAGTTTCTCATATTCACCACCCCAATCAGTTTGCATAGTTTTAATCTTTGCATCAAATTTGCGTTCAACAAATTGCTGAAAATTAAGAAACACTTGATATACTTCAGAACGATTCTTGAGCAAATAGATCCACGTGAATTTACTAAAGTCATCAATAAAGCTCACATAATATAAGTGTTTGCCAACAGAGGCCGGTGCAGGACCCCAAACATCAGAAAACACTTGCTCCAAAGGAGAAGTGGATACACTCGTAGAGATTGGATATGGCAACTGATGACTTTTGGCTAATTGACAAGAATCACAAACATAAGGATTTATTTCAGGAGTATGCGAAATATTGTTTTTTCTAAGAATTTGTTGAACTACAAACGAAGAAGGATGCCCTAAGCGACGATGCCATGTGGAAGTGGATGGCTTTATTGAAACGAAGGCTTGCTTGGAAGACCCAGTAGACAGAGGCACTAATGGGTACAGACCACCATGGCAGGGACCTTTAAACCGCACCCTTTTTGTGACCTGATCCTTGATCAAAAAGAAATCAGGGTGAAATTCAAGAAAGACATCATTATCAAGAGTAAGTTTGTGGACAGACAAAAGATTTTTCGAAGCACTAGGAATATGAAGGATGTTATTTAGATGCAATGGACTAGAAGGGGTGCACAAAGTAGAATGACCAATATGACTGATTTTCATACCATTGCCATCAGCTGTGTAGACACAGTCACGTCCCTTGTATTTCTCATGCACATCAAGCTTGCTCAACTCTCCCGTCACATGATCGGTGGCACCAGTGTCGGGATACCAATTGGTATCAATGCCATAGGAGGCATAGTGTGCAGCCTTGTTGTCTTCACGATCACGGTCATCATCATCATCACCTTGGTAGCGCCACCAGCAATCGCTTGCAGGATGGCCATGTATCTTGCATATTTGGCAGGTGACATCAACGAAGGGAGTAGGAGCACGTCCACGATGTTTTCTGCCACCATCATCACGGCGGCGTCCGCCATCATCATCACGCCGAGCACGAACTACATCATCACGGCGTCTGTAGTCTTCACGGCGACCTCCATCACGGCCACCATCATCACGACGATCGTCACAACGATCATCACGACGATCATCATGGCGATCATCCCGGCGATCATCCCGGCGCCTGTAGCCATCATCACGGCGTCGATCATCATCACGACGCCAGTAGCCATCATCATTGCGGCGATCGTCACGGCGGTTGGAGTTGTAGCGATCGCCGCGGTGACCGTAGTCACCACGGTCAGGAGACCGGCCGCGATCACCGCGACCACGATCATTGCCGCGTCCGCGATCTCCACGAGCGGCAGCGTTTGCAGAAGAGATGAAGCCGGAGCCATGACCTGCATCTGTGAGCATCTCCTGCCGAAGATCATGAGCACTCATCTGGCTAAAAAGATCATCAAGTGTGGTGCCCGGGTTACCGTTCACCGAGGTCACGAGGTCATTGTAGCTGCCGTCGAGGCCGTTCAGGATGTAGCCCACCATCTCATCTTCATCAATGGGCTTCCCGGCAGCAGCAAGCTCGGAGGAGAGGCTTTTCATCTTGGCGAAGTACTGGGCGACAGTCATATCGTGCTTCTTCTTGGTGTTGTTCAGCTCACCTCTCAGGTGGTTGATTCTGGCCCGAGAGTGCGAGGAGAACATGCCGATGAGGACGGCCCAGACCTCAGCGGTGGTGTTCTTCCCAACAACGTGGGGGATGATCTCGGGTGACAGCGATTTGAGGAGAAACGTGAGCACCATCTTATCCCGCGCCACCCATGCGATATAGGCAGGGTTCGGGGTTGTTGTCTTGTTCTTGTTGGCATCTTCAACCTCCAGAGTTTCTGCCGGCGCGGCGTCGGTGCCATCGAGCAAGCCGAGGGCCTGAGCGCCACGCAGAGGCGGATAGATCAGGGTCTTCCAGAAGAGAAAGTTGGTCCTGGTCAACTTTTGGGAGGGAGGGGATCCGAGTCCGGACGGCGGGGTCGCTGACGTTGAAGGAACGAGCGACATGGCCGGAGAGGATCGGTTTTGGTTTGTGTTTTGTGTGCGGCGGCGGCGGCATGAGGTGCGGCGGCGGCGGCAGATTTTTGTTGTGGTTTTGGTTGTAGGTTGTGTGCGGCGGCAGTGGCGGCAAGAAGTGCAGCGGCGGCGGCGGCTTGTGGTTTGTAGGGTATAGGTTGTATGCGGCGGCGACAAGATATTGCGGCGGCGGCGGCGAGTTTTTCTGGATCGTTCGGCGGTGGCTAGGTCGAGGAAAAAGAGCGCTCTGATACCATATCAGCCGTACTAGGTTTAGGCGGAAACGATACCCGCTAGGGCTCGTGGTTCATGTTGATATAGGCTGGGAAAAGCCCCACAGCGTGGCGTACAAGGATTGTACCGTATTGGGGTGGTATACTATACCATACCCATACGGTACGGTATTATTACATTTAACAGTCCCCTTAATCTAAACTTCGGAGAAGATTTAGATTACGTCTACATTCTAACAAATTTCTAACAGGGAGAGCCTTTGTAAAACCATCTGCAACTTGATCCTTACTAGATATAAACTTAATGTCTAGCCTTTTGTCAACTACTCTTTCTCTAACAAAATGGAAATCAATCTCTATGTGCTTTGTACGAGCATGAAACACAGGATTTGCAGAAAGATATGTTGCACATAAATTATCACACCATAAACAAGGTCTTTCCTGAAGTTTGACTCCAAGTTCACCAAGGAGTGCTTCAACCCATATAAGCTCGGCTGTGGCATTGGCTAATGACTTGTATTCTGCTTCTGTACTTGACCGTGACACTGTGGCTTGTTTCTTTGCAGTCCATGACACAAGATTATGACCAACAAATATGGCAAAACCTCCAGTGGAGCGTCTATCATCAGGACATCCTGCCCAATCTGCATCTGAAAAGGCACTTAAGAGTGTAGAAGTAGATGCCTTGAAACGATACCCGCTAGGGCTAGGGCTGGACTCCTAGACTGCCAACGAGAGATCTATCAGCCGTACTAGGTTTAGGCGGAAACGATACCCGCTAGGGCTCGTGGTTCATGTTGATATAGGCTGGGAAAAGCCCCACAGCGTGGCATACAAGGATTGTACCATATTGGGGTGGTATACTATACCATACCCATACGGTACGGTATTATTACATTTAACAACATCAAGCTGTGGGGTAGCGACGCAAAGCAATCGGCCCTTTCCTCCACTCGATCGATCAGGCTAGTGTAGTCGAGTAGCCAACCAAGAACGGACATGGATTTCGCCAGGCGCACATGTCGCATTTTCGTCTCCTCGCGTGGCAATTTTGATCGAGGGTTGCTTGTCTCCTCCCATCCTTCACGAGGGAAAGGTTCAGTAGAGCGAGGGTCAATCGTCGAGATCGATAGATCACCTCTCCGAGAGATTGCACGTGTACGTCGGAAAATGTTCAGCAGGGTTTCGCCGTCCAATCTTGAAGCACTATTGGAGTATATGAAGGTGGAGATTTTTTTTTTTAAATTATATGAAGGTGGAGATCTTAACACATACATGAGAAGGGGAGAGAGAGATAAGATCTAGTCTAATCGGATAGGTTGCCTCTAATTAGAGGTTCCTCTAATCCAGATCTAAACTTGAGAGCTTGTGTTTCTTGTGTGTCCTCCAAATAGGAGGGGGTGGGGTTTATATAGATGGACCAAGGGGTGGAGGGACTTGGACAGGGGGAAAGCTCCCCTTGCCCAATTCGGTATGGGAGGAGGAGTTGGAGTTGGACTCCAACTCCCCTCCCCTCCACTGCCTCAACCGCCGCCGCCAGGTGGGGCCCGCCCTAGGCCGAACCGACCTAGGCGGGTGGGGCCCACCCATGCCGCACCGACCTAGGGGGTGGGGCCCGCCCTAGGCCAGCCCGCCCCTGGCCACCACCGCCGCCGCCTCCCCCCATGGGCCGCAAGGCCCACTAGGGTTTCGGCTGGGGGGAGCCTCCCCCCTTTCGGCGCCTTAGCCCACCACCACCACTAGGCGGTGCGGCTACCTTGGTGGGCCCATCTTGGTAGCCTCATGGTGGGCTCCAATTTTATTATAATATTTTCCATAATTATTTATTAAATAAATAAATCAATATTTATTTAATTAAATAATATTTTGTCCAATTAATTCTTATTTGAATATTTCCATTTACATAATATTTCACTGAATTAATTACCCCGGGACACCCAGTGTCCGCTGACAAAATACTCCGGATAAATATTTCCTTCTTATATAAACCCTCAGAATTAATTCCGGCCGTGATAGCAACTTCTATCACAATACAATCTCTTCGATAAAACCATATCTATCACGCAAACACTATGTCGGTGATACTCTCTCCATATTCTAGACCAGCCATAATACACAACTAACCAATCATAGTTTAAGTGTGTCCACCCTACAGGTTCGATAACGGGTAGCTATAATTGGATATCCAATCACCGGCCAGGGTCAGGTCCGTGGACGACCTGAATAACTGCTACCGTTATACGAAGACACTCTGTTGAACCTACTAGCTATTTAATATATCATTCACATTACTCGCGATACCAAAACTTCACCTGAGATATAGATCCGTGGATGACACCATGAAACAATCACTTGATTCATTACATCTTTGTCTATCTCACGGTGTAATTTCACCATGCATTGTCTGCAGAACATATTGGATACCTTATAATACCGAGAGGCCACAGGGCGTATCTCTCTAATCACCGAGCAGTAATTTCCCATCTCCGAACATTAGGATATACACACACCTTGAAGTCACCCAGTAACTGCCGTTTTACTACCCAGTTACGGCCATAGCGTTGACAACACCAAAGTAATTTTTCCAGTATGCATAACCCTAATAACGTCATGGTTACAGGACATGTTATTTAATAACCTTACTGTGATAAAGCTAAGGACAAAAAAGACAATTTAACGAAATCTCTTAGCATACCAAAACTTGGGTCTACCTGGACATATTATTTTCCAATAATATGCCACTCATTGATGCTGACATAAACAATGTCCATGACTAGGAAAGCAGTGTCATCAAGCAATCAACAAATTAGTCCGTAAAATAACTGGGGTATATTTTACGTGTTCATATTCCCTACACGTACGAGTGAGTTTTCCCCTGAATCACGTATTCAGAAACCACCGTAGTTATAGCATAGAGAATACAAATCATAATTAATAAATCAGATGTATAAATACATTGCTTTGGGCATGCATCCAATAGCCCCTTAGGACCCCTTTTGTTAATCGGGCCCCATGTACCTTACAAAATTGAAAAAGGATAAATTCAACGTCTCCCAAATTCCGAAACTTTATCGTGGACAGTTATATATGATGATTGATGTTGCTAGAGTTTTGCCTATCCACTTCTCGAATTAACATATGAGCTGTCTGCAGCGGCTTGTCCTAGAATTATTCAAGTTGCTTCTTTATTGCTCATTTCATGGTTAATTAACTACGTCTTTTATCATCTAGCGGGTTCAGTAGGTGTATCTCAATGAATGTGTAGTCTTTACTAGATATCAAATAGTGTTATATTATATAGTGCACAAATGAAAATCCAAATCACAAACTATGATTCTAATATTATATTATGTATAATTTTATTTATTATTCGAGTCTAAATAAAATTGTGCAACCCAACCATAGAAGAACATAAACCTCCCCTCTCCCCCACCACCACAACCTGGTAGGAAGCAGCTAATACATCAAAATTTATGATTTCACATGTTGACTTGAATAAATATGCATATCGTGAGATACGGAATTGCCCGACCCTGACACTATTTGGACTCAACAACAAAATGAAATACCTCTCGATGGGTCCTAGACCTCATCTTTGCTGCTTTGAGTTGGCTTGGAACATGGCCAATCATTTTGGCTATTTTTATAGACACACTGAGTAAAACATAGATGCACACATCACACATGCACACACAATTACCGTACTCACACACACTCACACAACGTATACTGAAGACCGGAGTCGAGGGGCTTAAGATTGGTGAACTGACCACCAACACATTGCGATCAACAAGAACACAACGTAATAATGAAAAACAATAATACTCGGTCATAACAAGAAACAAATGGTGTTAAACAAAATAGTTTGATCCTGGAGGGCTAATCCTAAAAGGCTGCAAGCATTTCTTATTACCATAATATTTTAATGTAAGAGAATCTGGAGAGGATTGCTGCCGTGCCATGTTACCAAATTATCTTGAAATGTTTCCATGTGAACAATTATGTCATGTGTGTACGTCTAATTCCATTGCTAGTACTATGTTAAATCAGTATCCATTCCATTGATGATGCATGTTGATTCGGTCGAAACATATATAATTCAGACAAAACTTAAGATAAATTATATATTGTATATGAAAAATAATAAATAACCGAATTCGAATTCATGAAAACTTCATCCGCGATAGCAAGGAATCTTGCATCCAGTTCGTCAAATCGAAGTCCAGTTCATAACCGTTGGTTCATTGATGTCGATTTGTCCCTCAGATCATCTTGGCGAGCCTCGAAAACCAACAAACCTCCGCGCCACACAATTGGCTCATGTCAACGGCTGCCATCCGCGAGAACGACGTGTCCGTCCATACCCGCGATAAACCCTCTCCTCATATTCGATTCACTCCACTCCACTCGAAAACAACCTGTGTTAGCCAACCAGCCACACAGTCCGGCCCAGCCACTCTCACTTATACTCTAACTTAAGAGACCAACCCATCATGGTCAAAAGTCAAAACCCTCCTTGCCCGGAGGACGATGCTAACTTAGCTGCCAAGACAACTCTCGGTCACCGGATCGATCGGGACTTGCAGCGCGCTGGTGCCCCGCATTCATCGCGTATATACATGCATCTCCGCACGGGGTATGAAGATATACGCAGTTACGCACCGTTCGGGCGCAGACCTGCCGGCCGAGCTTTATCTTATCTAGGAACATAGTATCATTCCTTCATTTAAACTACACGCCGGTGATCCTAACTAACTAGTTGTAACGTTTAGAAGATCCTACCTAACGACACTTATATATGCATGCTACCAACTCCCTGGCATTTTTTTTTGCGGGTACAGGGAGCTGAAACAAGTTCAGCAAATTACAGAAAGGTCCCAACAAAGAACAGAAATTACAGTCCAAGCCTCTCTGTAACTCGACCACGTCGTCGTCGATGGCGCCGTCGGTGGCGCGCCGCCGCTCCTACTCTCCTTGACGCCTTGGAACGAGAGCAGTCCCCGAGCGGACGGGAAGTCGCCGATCGCCGGCCGCAGAGGACCTACACCAGCGGACGCCGTCGTCGTCGGACCGAACTTCACCAGCCACCTGCACAGAAACGTCGACGCCAGATCCGCCGTCCCACGGCATCCGGCGAAGGGGAAAACGCGCACGGCAGCTCCGCAGAGCTGCGAGCACGGCTGTGGTGGAAGATCAGCAGCAGAACTCCGCGGAGCGCCGCCGCCGAAGAGGAAGTCCTCCACCTGCAAAAGCAACACCGGCCGCGCCACCTCCTCCCCCGCGCCACCGGCTGGAAACGAAAGACACCCTACACTATGTACACGTCGCGAATCGGGGTTCCCCCGTCCTCCCGCCGCCGGAGCGGCCGGCGGAGGGCGAGGCAACCGCCGATTCGGCGACGGCGAGGTGGATCTCCTTCGGTCGCTCACAAATCGCCCTTCAACACTGTAGAAGGGGAAGGGATACGGTCCAAGGTCCGTTCATCGAATAACTCCCTGGCATTCTAACTGAGACCTCTCCCTTCCTCGCGTCGTGTCGTCGCCTCGCGTCAAACGAAGCGCTCAGTCGCCATGGATTCTCGCTTGCTTATCGAACCCGCGGAGGAAGCACGCCACCGGGAGGTGATGTCCGGCCTAGGCGTGCATGATGCTAACTGGGCGCTGTGCAAGCACTAGTAGAAAACAGGCCTTTCGTCCGGGCCATTAGTCCCGGCCATGGCCTGGGCCGAGACTAATGGTCCGGACACGTCACCCCGAAAACGCCGAAGCGTACGGCACCCTTTAGTCCCGGATCGTTAGGGCTCATTAGTCCCGGTTCGTGTCAGCAACCGGGACTAAAGGGGTCTGCGGCCCGCTGCGTCCTGGTGCCCCCCTTTAGTCCCGGTTGGTTACACGAACCGGGACTAAAGGCTTAAAACGGTTCAGTTCCCACGCGGTTTCGTCGCTTTGGAAGTTGCATCGCCACGGCATTGATCACCACCGGCGCTTCGTCGCCGTCGCTTCGTATTTCGTGGAATTGATCACCACCGACGCTTGTTCACTTCCCTCTAGTACTATATAATGCACATCTTCACACCATAAGCACACCTAGCTTCTCCTCTAATCCCTCCCAAAGCTCACCCTCTATCTCCCTCTTATTCCAATGGAGCCGCTCGCGCACATATCTCAAACTCGGGTGTACCACCTCACCGTCGAAGGGATGCCTTTCAAGGTCACGGTCACTCTCCGTGCATCAAGGGTGGAGAGGTGGATCCGCGCCGTCAAGAAGCAGTTCCTGGACGCCGCACCGATCAAGTGTGTGGGCCTGGACTGCGAGTTCACCAACCCTCGCGAGGGTAGACAAAATCAGCGCGCCGCCGTCCTTCAACTCTCGGTGGCGTCCGAGAATTTGGTCTTCCAAATATGTTGGGCTAATAAAGTGCCGCAGCTGCTCAAGGAATTCTTGCGGGACAACACCATCAGATTCTGCGGCGCGGTGATGCATGTAAAATGCATACATGAACTTTGCACTTTAATTGCTTATATTCCAATCATATTTGCATCATATAAGGGTTATATCAATGTTTTATCATGATTTTGGAAATATCTTAATGATTTCCTATTTTTATAGAATTAACCCTGCACAGGCAGAAAACCCTATTTTCTTGTTTTAATGTTTCAGGGACCCCAAACGTCGTCCAAATCACCTGCAAATTTACGGGCGTTATTTTTTGCAAGGAAGAAGACTTGGGGGCAAAGGAAGCGAACAAACGGAGGCCCGAGGACCAAATGGGGTAGGCCCACGTGGCCACAGTACCAGGCCGCGTGGGACCCACCCATCTGGCCCTCGAGGCTCCGTTGCCGTTGATCTTTGCTCCACCGACTCCGTCTTGACCTAAAAACGCCTATAAAAAAAGGTCTCCCGATGTTCTCTGGAAGGAGGCGGCGGAGAAACACAGAACCACAAAACAGAGAGTCAGAAGGCTGCCGCCGGAGAAGATCGGAGGGGGGAAACGCCGCCGGAGTCACCTCCGGAGGGCTCCACCCCCCTCCGGCGTGTTCATCATCAACATCTACAGCAAGAACATCTCCACCATCATCTCCATGATGAAGGGGGAGTAGTCCACCCCCTGGATTTGGGTTTGTGGTGGTAACTTATATATCTCTCCTCTCTTTGAGTTTCACTAATTAGTACCGTATGAGCTGCTGAACATGATTACGGTCATCTATGTAATACCTTTGTGGTGAATATTGTGGTATGAGATGATTTGTTATGCATTTACTGTTGTGTTGGAACTTTTATGACTTGTCATGCTTTGATAGAATATTGTTCTTTAAGAAATATGATGTATGTGGGTACGGGATGGCCGATGTGACACGGCGTAGGTATTGAGTGACACAGTACCGCCCCATCATCCTTTATCTGGGGGTAAAAAGAAAGAGTATGATGTGGGAGTGAGAGCAACCACGCTAGCCTTACGAGGGTGACCTAGCAACACAAATGAATATTTCATTCAACTATGTGTTTTAGGACATATAGCTGTCATAAAAGCTACCATTAAAACATGACAATTGTGTGTACTTTATCTATAACATGATAATCACCATAGATGAGAGAGAGGATTAAGTGAACCCATGAACCCATGTCCATTGTTCCTAGAAGAGAAAACCTTTGTCTTGTCCTCTTGCGTTGAAGAGGATTGGGACACTTTTACATTCTTGTTTTGCTATATCGAACTTCCATCCATCAACCACCTTGTTCTCCAAACTTGTTTAGTGCATAATCAACTAAAACTTGTGACACTTTAGTTGTAGGGAATAGATAACTTTTCCTTCTTGCTCCTGCGGATCGATACCTTACTTCCACATTGAGATGTGCTACAGTGATCCCTTGCTCTTGGGGGTTATCAAGTACTTTTCTGGCGCCGTTGCCGGGGAGCGTAGCGCTTAAGTTTCTATTCTTGTGTGCACTAGACTAAGCTTGGGGAGGTTTCTTTTATATCTTGCAATCATCTAAGCTTGGAGAGGTTCTTTAACTTGTTTAATGATACTATGTCTCCCATTTATGATGATGAATATGATATTTTCAGTCCACCTCACTTCAACCATCTTGATACCAAATAAGAAGACTAGCTATATGGCTATAAAGAAAGCGCTTTGCGGGAGGCAACCCGGTTATTTTTTGTGTGATTTTCTTTGTGTCCTCTTGCTGTACAAGAGATTTGTTTATAGTTTAGGTTCTGGAATTTTCAATAAAGTGCCAAGTTTTACCCTTTTTGGTTTGAAAAAGTTGCTTATAGCGTTCGGAGATTTTATTCCTGCACGAATCAGTGCACGGTATGATTTTTAATTCTTATTCTGTAACTCCGAATGAGCTCATATTTGAACTGTAGTTGCAACTTTTCATCCTCTGTATGCATGAATTTTTTCGGAATTTTTCGAGAAAGTTTGGTAGGGTAGAAAAATACGTTTTGCTGCTGCTGTTTTTCTGGACAGATTCTGTCCCATTTTGTTTGATGCATGCTTTGAGCTTTTAAGTTGAATCTTTTTGATCCAATTGAGTTTATGAGTAGGCATACAACATTATACACTTTCTGGACATCTCATATGAATTTTTTTTCAAGGATTATATGCAGCAAGAAACATATTTGTTTATCACTATTAATGCACCCCACAGAAAAGAAATGGGAGAAACGGTGTTTTGAAGTTTTTTCACAGGGATTGGAGGAGATGCACCAAGAGCTATCCAAGGATGGTGAAGACCATAAGCTTGGGGATGTGAAGACAACCCCACTGGACCTACACACTCTCGGTTTGCACACGTCCAACTTCTGTTTTTCGATCGAAACACTTTATCGCATAAACTTGGAGCGTCTTTTTGTTTTGTTTTGGTTTGATTTTTGTTTTGAGAGACCACCACACTATCATTTATATGGGAGCTACTGGAAATATGGGTTGAAATATGTTGGATGCTTTTATAAGATTGGGAAAAGGGATGTTTGAGTTGATTTTTAATGATACATATAGTTGCATGATTCATGAGCTTGTTTATGAGTAATAGTTTGCAAATTCTTTTTGAAGAGCTATCACTTATTCATGTTTTGGTGCTGATTGTTATTTTACTTGGTTTAACATGGATTAGTTAGTTCTATGGACACTCATGCATGCATCTAGATGGTCAACTTTCTCCCTTTTGCTAGCCCAAACATTCCAACAAGTCAAAACTTGTTTCCAACACCTTCAACCAAAGTTATTCCAGTGAGTCCACCATATCTACCTACTAGCTATATGCTATTCCGAGTATGTTCATCATGATATTTGTGTTATCTATACCTCTGAATGAAAATGATTATGTTATTGATTGCCATGGGAAAAGTTGGTTATATAGCTCTCATGAACTTGATGCACATTTTTACTATCATTGCATAAATAAAACATGACCCATTGTGATTAAGATTATGATGCTAGTGGCTTGATAAATGTTCGAGGTTGGGAGTTAGCCCATATGTGCTGTCACATGCAAAGCTTTCAACATGCTCCATTTAGTTGATATCATGTGCTTTTGTCTATGGATGCCTATCATGGTGAAATAAGGGAAAAGATTTAGTTTGAATGAGTTTGTATAAATGGTTAGAGAGACGCCTGGGCCGCTAATCTAAGCCATGCATTATTCATGGTGGAAATTTACTTACATGCTATGGTGAATTATCTATGACACACCTTATAATAAAAAGCTATTCCAATGGTAAATAAAAAGGGTGTTGAGGTGTTCATCTTGTTTGTTTGTCTTGTCATTTTGATATGGGCTTGTTCCATATCCTGGGACAAGAGGTACCCCAGTTGACGCTCTTGATGATACTATTATTACTTACAATGATAGATAACTTGAACTTGCTTTTCCCAAGTTGAGTAATCATGGTGTAGTACTTGTATTCAAGGGGCATGAGACATCCAACCTTTACTTTGTCAAGCACACTACTCATATTTGCTCTCACATTAAACTATAATCATTCAAGATGCTATGATAGGGGAATGAGAGCTTGACACCAAGTATTACCACATTGCAATCATTAACTTAAGTAGAAGAGTTTGGAGGTTAGATGAAACTTATGCATGCTTTACCTCTACTCACTTATTCATCTTTCCAAAGTGTCCACCAAACATATTCAGATTTTCATCATCACTCTATGGACCACATGTATGCAAAAGTAAGAATGTCCATATTACTTGCTACTATGTTACACTTTGTGAACTATCAATGAACATCCTTGTCTTGAATACTTGATATCACTTCATAAACTATTTGCATATTGCTACTCCTTTGAAGAATGAATCATTTGACTTTATGTAGCAATTGTAATCATCTTTGATATCCATTGTTAGTATTAAATTGCAAAGTCCATGTTAGTTTTATCACCTTCATACTCGAGGACGAGCATGGGTTAAGCTTGGGGATGTTGATGCATGTAAAATGCATACATGAACTTTGCACTTTATTGCTTATATTCCAATCATATTTGCATCATATAAGGGTTATATCAATGTTTTATCATGATTTTGGAAATATCTTAATGATTTCCTATTTTTATGGAATTAACCCTGCACAGGCAGAAAACCCTATTTTTTTTTTAATGTTTCAGGGACCCAAACGTCGTCCAAATCACCTGCAAATTTAGGGCGTCATTTTTTGGAAGGAAGAAGACCTGGGGGAAGGAAGCGAACAAACGGAGGCCCGAGGCCCAAAGGGGTGGCCCACGCGGCCACAGTACCAGGCCGCGTGGGACCCACCCATCTGGCCCTCGAGGCTCCGTTGCCGTTGATCTTTGCTCCACCGACTCCGTCTTGACCTAAAAACGCCTATAAAAAAGGTCCCCCGACGTTTCTGGAAGGAGGCGGCGGAGAAACACAGAACCACGAAACAGAGAGTCAGAAGGCTGCCGCCGGAGAAGATCGGAGGGGGGAAACGCCGCCGGAAGTCACCTCCGGAGGGCTCCACCCCCCTCCGGCGTGTTCATCATCAACATCTACAGCAAGAACTTCTCCACCATCATCACCATGATGAAGGGGGAGTAGTCCACCCCCTGGACTTGGGTTTGTGGTGGTAACTTATGTATCTCTCCTCTCTTTGAGCTTCACTAATTAGTACCGTATGAGCTGCTGAACATGATTACGGTCATCTATGTAATACCTTTGTGGTGAATATTGTGGTATGAGATGATTTGTTATGCATTTACCGTTGTGTTGGAACTTTTATGACTTGTCATGCTTTGATAGAATATTGTTCTTTAAGAAGTATGATGTATGTGGGTACGGAATGGCCGATGTGACACGGCATAGGTATTGAGTGACACAGTACCGCCCAACATCCTTTATCTGGGGGTAAAAAGAAAGAGTATGATGTGGGAGTGAGAGCAACCACGCTAGCCTTACGAGGGTGACCTAGCAACACAAATGAATATTTCTTTCAACTATATGTTTTAGGACATATAGCTGTCATAAAAGCTACCATTAAAACATGACAATTGTGTGTACTTTATCTATAACATGATAATCACCATAGATGAGAGAGAGGATTAAGTGAACCCATGAACCCATGTCCATTGTTCCTAGAAGAGAAAACCTTTGTCTTGTCCTCTTGCGTTGAAGAGGATTGAGACACTTTTACATTCTTGTTTTGCTACATCGAACTTCCATCCATCAACCACCTTGTTCTCCAAACTTGTTTAGTGCAGAATCAACTAAAACTTGTGACACTTTAGTTGTAGGGAATAGATAACTTTTCCTTCTTGCTCCTGCGGATCGATACCTTACTTCCACATTGAGATGTGCTACAGTGATCCCTTACTCTTGGGGGTTATCACGCGGCTATCCACAATGATGTGCACATGCTGGGATACTACGGAATTGACATTCCGTCTGTGTTCGACCTCCAACAGGTTATCCCAAACCCCACCAATAAGTCCATTCCGAGTCTCTATGACCTGGCCAATGCTACTATTGGGACAAATTTTGAGAAGAAGAAGAGGAAGAAGAAGGACAAGAAGAAGGACAACGAGGAAGAAGAAGAAGATGAACTAATATTTGGTTGGGGCAACGTTCCATTGAGCTACGAGCAAGTGAAGTATGCCTCTCTAGACGCTCGCCTGGGCTTCGAGATTGCTAGGAGGCACTGGAAGCTACATGGTTACAATAGCCATGTTGATCTTCTCAACATTAATGTTGATGAGTAGATGGTGTGGTGTGGTGTGGTGTGTGAGGCTTCTGTTGTATGAACTGTGAATCTTCTCAGTGCTATATTGAATCTTCAAATGAGTTCTATTTGAAAAAATGTTTAAACCTTTTGACAACTGAATTGCAAAATGTTTAAAGCCCCTCACGGGCCGGGACAGAAGGCCCTGTCTCCACTAGTTAAGGTGCTAGTGGCGTCTGACCTTAACGTGGGGAAAAACCGGCTGCAACTCAGCAAGGAGATGGTACGCAGCGGCCGATCCAGAGAGGTTTTTGTACTAAACTTTTTCACTTATTTGTAACTTTTTTGTCAACATATTATCATGAGCAAATTTTTCTACTATATTAACTTTCTTAGATATTAAGATATACTTTTATTTGTTACAATTCTAAGATATTTCTTTGCAAAATACACTTGACATAAGTCATACGTATTGAGTGATGTTATTTATTTTAATTTTCATTTTTTCTGAGACACTACCCCATAAAAACACATATGTTAGATTAAAAGGATAAATAAATTGCATGCCTCCACGGATAATTAACTCCACCTACACAAATTGTTGTGTATATATGTGTTCATCATACGTTTTAGTATTCTAAAGCATATCGTTTGATAGTTCTAAAATGCGTACATATCTAACAGTAACAAGTAAGAGGTATATATCTTGACTGAAGTTGCTAGATTGTTGCCTTTTTTAGGGTTATAAGTTAATACGATCTTCTATAATTAAGATACAAGCCGCCTACAACGGTTTGTTCTAGAATTATTCACATTTCTGGTTCATTCCTTATTGCTTGGTTGAGTATGTCTTATAAGTAACGAAAGTTCTGCTCTATCTACTCGTGTATGCATGGGAACCATCATGGGTGTCCACGGCTCCGTTGTTGATTATTGTCGGGAAGTGTTATGGGGATGTCTATGTATTACCGAACCTACTGGGTCACTTCCTGTAAGGAAGCTGCATTTAACACATCTGCTCTCATGAGAATCAAAGAATCGTCAGCGAATAAAAGGTGTGAGACTGACGATGCTCCCTTGCACACGTTGATCCCAGTGGGGGCGCCAGGTTTTTGTGGCTGGGTATTCATTGGATTTTTTTTTTGCTCTCAGTGAAATATACAAGCAAAACACTAGGTGGTAGCAATTTTTGAAAACAACAGACCATAAAATTTTCAATTTGCATCTGCTATTAGAAAATCAAGGCGGAGCAAGTCAACAAATAACAAATCCAACCATGAATAGAAATTATAAATCTGGACGGATTAGAGGGGGGCTGGCGGGGCCTTACGTACGTGGGCGTGGAGGTGAACGGCGAGGCAGTCTGCGCGGGGTGAGGGAGGGCGGGGCCATCGCGCCATCGCTATCGCCTGCTCCTGGGGCTGGGTCGCTTGTCGCCACCGCAATCGCTCGCTAGGGCTGGCCGCCATGTGCGTGAGTAGTCTGGGGTCGACAGACAGAAACAAGAGAGAGAGAGAGCGAGAAACGAGAGAGAGCGAGCTTGTCAGGCTGCGTCGCCCCGACTGCGCCGCCCCGACTGCGCGAACGTGCAAAGAACGACCAAAAGTTTAGGACCTGTGCGCTGCTGCCTGTTGGACTGGATTATATGGGACGGGACATGTATTAATTTTTTGTTCGCTCAGATTATTGGGTATTCATAGGAATACAGGGGATACCCCTGGCGCCGCCCCTGGTTGATCCCCTCAATGCCACCAGCTTATTCTTCATGCTGCAACAAACTAGAAAGACCTTCTGCACATAATAAGAAAAGATAAGGGGAGAGAGAGGATCCCCTTGCCGAATACCCCTCGTAGGTATAAATGACTATGTCTCTTGGGAATAATAATTGATTTTATACCGGACCGAAGATACACAAGCCATCATAAGATTCACCCATTGTACACTAAAACCAAGCTTCAACATCATATTTTTTAGAAAAATCCACTCCACTCTGTCATAGGCCATATGCATACCCAATTTAACTGCACAAAGCCCAGATTGACTGGATTTCTGGTTTTTGATTTTATGCACACACTCATATGCCACCAAAATATTATTTGTAATGAGCCTCCCTAGAACAAACGCACCCTTTTGTGGAGATATAACCTCAGGCAGAATAATTTTCAGACGTAAAGCAAGCATCTTTGATATTACTTTTTAGAGCACATTTCACGAACTGATGGGCCTAAATTGTGTTATGATCTTAGGTTTAGTTACTAAAACTCGAATTAACGTATGAGCTGTCCGCGGCGGTTTGTTCTAGAATTATTCAAGTTTCTTCTTTATTGCTCCTTTCATGGTTAGCTATGTTTTAGAATCATAGTTAGGTATGGTGCCATGTTTCTAAATGAGTGAAAGGCACCGGAGGTCACGAAGTTGCGCAGAAAGGAAGGATTGGTCACCAAGTTGCGAAACGTCAATTCTTGGTCACGAAGTTGTGGATTTGCCAAACTTTGGTCATTCCGTCACGACGGCCGTTAAATCGATGACGTGGCAGTCGGTTTTTTTGCAAAAAAAACCTTCAAATTTTGTGTCTTCTGCGGGAGCACCCTTGAGGAGCTCGCCGTGCTCGCCGAGTTCGCACGGACGTGGCAGCACACGTGGCCATGGGCCCACTGTCATACTAATAAATAAATAAAAATCTCAAAAAATGAAAAATAAAATATCAATAAAAATAAAAATCTCAAAAAATAATTTCAAAAAAATAAGAAAATAAATATACAACATATAAATATCAATAAAAAATATCTCAAAAATAAAAATGTCAGCACGGCTACCTACTCAGTTTTTTTTTGCAATTACGGGAGGCTCACAAGTCAGCACGCATTTTTTTCTTTTCAATTTCTCTTATTCTTTTCCGATCCAGCGACCGGCCGGCAGCCCGGCACACACGCAGCTAGCTAGCTCGGCCGGCCGGCGCGAGCGCGCCCACGCGTAGCTATGCCTATCTAGCTTGACCGGCCTGCGCACGCACGCCCGGCCGTGCTGGTGCCGCAACCATCCTCGACCGTGACGCGGCGGCGGACGGCCACGGCGACGCGGCAGCGACGGCGACCCCGAGCCAGGAGGCCGGGAGGCGGCGTATGGGGGCCGGGCCGGGCTCGCTCGCCAGCGTGGTGGGGTGCGGCGAGCGCGACGCGCGTGGACGCGGGCGTGGCGGCCAGCAGCTCGTCGAGCACGACGCCGCACGGCGAGCTCGGCGGGTGGCCTATAGAGCTAAGGACGGGAAGTGCGGCGGCGCGGCGCGCATCGGGTGCGGGACGGCGTCCAGTCCGTGGGCGAGAGCTTGGGCGGGACGCGGACTCGGCGACGACCTTGCACGGCAGGGCGCGGGCACGGCGCGAGCTGAGGGGCGCTCAGCCCCAGGCTGGAGAGGGGCAGAGGGCCCAGCCGGCGGCGAGCTCGGGCGCGAGGCCGCGAGCTGGAGGTGGCCCGGCCGGCGGCGAGCTCGGCCTCGAGCGAGGAGGAGGTAACCGCCGGACGAGGACGAGGGAGCCGCCTGTGTCGCCCCGCGGACGCTCTACCCCTCGTCGCGCCGCCAGCTGGTGCGGCCGGCCTGCTCGCGCCCACGCCGGCGCCTCCTTGCTCGCCGAGCGGCGGCCATGGCGCGGCGAGCTGGCGACGGCCGGCGAGCACGGCCTTTGACATTTTTATTTTTGAGATATTTTTTATTGATATTTATCTAGGCGAGCTCCTCAAGGGTGCTCCCGCAGAAGACACAAAATTTGAAGGTTTTTTTTGCAAAAAAACAGACTGCCACGTCATCGATTTAACGGCCGTCGTGACGGAATGACCAAAGTTTGGCAAATCCACAACTTCGTGACCAAGAATTGACGTTTCGCAACTTGGTGACCAATCCTTCCTTTCTGCGCAACTTCGTGACCTCCGGTGCCTTTCACTCTTTCTAAATTATCATAAAACGTTTCCAATTCCATGTAAACAATTGTCACCTGTGTATGTCTAATTCCATTGCCAGTATGTTAAACCAGTATCCATTTTACTTTTGCAAAAAAAAAAAAGTATACATTCCATTGAAGATACATGTTGTTGGGTCGAAACATATATAATTCAGGCAAAACCTAAGATAAGTTATGCATTTTGCATACAAAAAAAATCGAATTCGAATTCATGAAAACTTCAACCGCGACAGCAAGGAGTCTACATCCAGTTCTCCAAATCCAAGGGAGGCAGTCCAGTTCATAGCCGTTGGTTCATTGATGTATCTCCCTCGGGTCATCCTGGCGTGCCTCGAAAACCAACGAACCTCCGCGCCACACAACTGGCCCCTGCCAATGGCTGCCATCCGCGAGAACGACGTGTTCGTCCATACCCGCGATAAACCCCTCCCCCCACTCTCTCCTCTCCTCACATTCGATTCACTCCACTCCACTCGAAAACAACCTGTGCTAGCCAGCCACACAGTCCGGCGCAGCCACTCGCCTCACTCCTCTCACTGCGCGCATTGCCCGGTGATCGAGCAACGCCCCTAGGCGAGGCGTCGGTCATGGCTCTCCTGCTGCTGCACAGCTGCGTCGCGCCTGTCCACGCCAACGCCCCGGCGCACCGGCGAGCGGGGACGACTGTCCGACTTCTTCCCTGCCGGCGGCCGTCCAGGTTCATGGCGATTGTTGCCTTGGCCGCCTCCGCGTCCTCGCCATCCGGCGATGGCGCGACCGCCGCGGTGCTGCGTGGTCCAGACGGATCCACTGCCAAGGCGCGCGACTACGGCGGGACCAACGGCGCCGTTTCCGGCACGGCTAGTTCCACCTCCATCGAGACCACCGTCGAGAGGGTACGCACGCGCACCTCTGGCTGGTTCATTAAGTCCAAGAGTATCTCTTTGGCATATAGTTTGTGTGATATTGCGGAGTAGGCTAATGTTCTACATCGCGCAGATCATCTTCGATTTCCGGTTCCTTGCTCTTCTCGCGGTCGCCGGATCGCTGGCCGGCTCCCTCCTCTGCTTCCTCAACGTAAGTTTTCTCAATCTGGTCTCTGCAGCTCGTCAGGATTCAGATAACCAAACAGAATTACAGTACTTCTTTCTACGGTCTCCTTTACCCAGATAATTTTATATGGCAACAACATTTGAATTGAGCATCTTGTATCTCCTGACTGTTGGTGATCAGGGCTGCGTCTACATAAAAGAGGCGTACATTTGCTACTGGACGAGCTGCGTCAAAGGTGTACATACAGGGCAGATGGTCCTCAAAGTGGTCGAGGCCATTGGTGAGGCATCCAGTCGCTAATTGATCCCAAGACCAACGAGATGTACCTAGTATAGTTGAATGATTGTCACTTCAAAATTTTCACTTGCTCCTGCTTGCAGACGTATATCTTGCTGGCACAGTCATGCTGATTTTTGGTATGGGTCTCTACGGGCTGTTCATCAGCAACGCGTCCAACGATTTATCTTCTGGTCTGATCGGGCTCTGCAGGGATCATCGCTCTTTGGAATGTTCGCTCTGAAGGTAATTCCCATCCCAATCGAGTAATCAACAAGTTTTGTTACAAGTTCATATGCTTAATTCAGACTAAACTTGCCACTGATATTCAGACTCCCTGACGATCAACTCTCTAAGCATGACAGGAAGCTGAACTTTTCTTGCTATTGCTGCAGGAGAGACCGAAGTGGATGAAGATCACCTCCCTGGACGAGCTGAAGACGAAAGTCGGGCACGTCATCGTGATGATCCTGCTGGTGAAGATGTTCGAGAGGAGCAAGATGGTGAAGATCACCACGGGCCTTGACCTCCTCAGCTACTCTGTCTGCATCTTCCTCTCCTCGGCGTCCCTCTATATCCTTCACAACCTTCACCGGCCCGAGCACGAGGAGTCTGTCATGCCCAACTTGTAGCTGAACTTCGATAGATAGTCGGTCGGGAGCTGAGATCGACGGCGAAATTAAGGTCGCGTTGTACGAAGAACACATACCGATCTCTATAACAATACAGCTAGGAAGGAAGAACGTATTCAGAACACACACACATATATATATAGCACGAAATCTCTGAAATTTCAAGTTTGTGATGTCGTACATACACCTAGGTTAAGGTCTCAATTATACTGAGGAAACCGTAATCAGCCTGAATGATTGCTAGCTTTACCAGCCTGCACCAATAAGGGGGTAAATAACTTGAGTGCGGGAGACAGGGAATACAAAGTGCCGTAGGTTAAATATTTTTATTACTCCGTCGCAACAAGCACGGATAAAGTTGGTACAATCACATCATATGTGGTACTACTAAATCAATAGGGAGTAATTAAGCAGCGGTAGCCGACGTTCATTACAATATATCACCACGAGACCGCTCCACAATATACAGCAGCGGCGTCAGGCGTTCATTACAATATATCACCATGAGACTGCTCCACAATATACAGCAGCGGCGTCAGGCGTTCATTATTGTGTAATGACTTCTGGACTTTCTGAGACCGAGATTGTGTTATCATTCGCTACTTCCATCTTCCTCCAATTTATTTGTGCTACCAATTGAATTATTGGGAATTTGGGCCACTATTAAGCATGTGTCGCGCGGCAAGCCGCGCCTCCTAACTAGTGACTTCAAGGTGCCTAAAGTCTTTAGAAGAGTTGAGGGGTTAATATTACGTACGTATGGGCTGAAACTGGATTATATATGCACTAAAATCATGAAACATGTTACGACCTATGGGGCTCTGCCACTAAGTCGCTAGTCGTTAAACAAAATGTATGTCCTCCATCACGACTAATATATCAGCAATAACTTGATTGCACTCTCGCGACACCAAAAAACCAAGCAGGTTCAACACTCCTGGTCCACATGATTTGTGTCGATTTGCGACACCAAAAAACCAAGCAGGGACATCATGCAGTAGAACAAGTCAATTATGTCGATGTTTATCATTCCTGGTCCACATGATTTGTGTCATTTCATCGTCCGTAGTGGCATCGTGCCGCTTCTTCTACACGATTGTTGTGGCGACCATGGCCATAATGGCAGCGAGAAGACCAGACTGGACATGTTGTGGCGACGTAAGGCCGTCCGGCTATTTGGTAAGGTGGCGAGCGACGGGTATAATGACGTGGTTGTTTAGGTAGGTGAATAGGAGGATGGAGATCGAGCATAAGGAAGTTGATCATGGAGAGACCAGCATGGACTTTAAGTCCTAAGGCGATGCCTAGATGGAGATGTTGGTTCATGTAGTTACCGTCTAGTGATGATTCTGCTGGTGAAGATGTTTGAGAGGAGCAAGATGGTGAAGATCACCACGGGGCTGGACCTCCTCAGCTATTGTTATGCAGAACGAACCATCGGGCCATCGTCCATCGGTTCTTTACAAGGAAGAACACGTACCGATCTCTGTAACACTATAGCTAGGAGGGAAGAACGTAATCAGAACACACATATATACAGGCACAACACGAAATCTCTGAAATTTCAAGTTTGTGATGTCGTACAACTAGGTAATTAAGGTCTCAATCAATTACACACCAACGACCGAAAGGATTGGGGCAAATAGCTCCTGTGCGACGTCGTTGAGGGGAATTGTCCCTAATGCGACGACGTTGGCTGAAATAGCCCTGGTGCGACGTTTCTTAGCGTGGGAATAGTTCAGACACAACTAACTGATAAAAACGGTTGTCTGGCTCTTAACGGAGGCTGAGATTAGGTTAGGACTTGGCTAGTTATGTGCTCCGATAGGTGGGATCCACTCAGTTGCCACGACACCGCACGGACCCGAGTAGACCGTGCTCCACTCCCGCTCGACCCGCCTGTGCTCGATGGCGCCGCCCTGTGCCCCTTGTCCGGCAGCGGCAACGATTTCTTCTTGCCGGCTGTGGAGCGCCTTTCTCGACGGCGGCGCAGCTTTCGCTGGTGAGTAATTTCGCAACCCTAGTCTTGTTCCCCTCAATTTTGGATGCGTCTGTGGCCTGAAGGTCTGTTTCCCGGCCGATTTGAAATCAGAGAAGCGTGGAGAGGTGCGCATGGATTGAATGAGATGGAGCCCGAGCGAGTTCAAATTGGTAATGGGCACCCTCTTCTAGCTTATTTTGAACTCGATTTGGTTCTTGTCCCCTGCACCCCTAGCTGACCGCCGCTTCCCGCCCGCCATTGACAGGGGAGATTCTGCGCCTAGCTTCGAATTTACAGTTGAATTCTTTCCTTGTAAGACCAAGCTAGGTGATGGTAGCGTTCGAAACATTGAGAGAGACATGAGACTTATTTGGGAGGTCAAATGTACATATATTAATCCCCATGAACTTCAGCGCTTGGAGGAGAAGGCAGTGAAGAATTTGGTGGAGAGAATTTGGGAGAGCATTATTTGGGGTCCAGATCAAGAGGTGTCACTGCTACGGTATGCTGATTGGGAAAACACATATGTCCGAATTGAGGATGGAGAAGATATGGTTAATGAAATTGATCGACAAGAAGGTTGGACAAGCAAAAAAGTAACCTTTTGGGCAGAGCTCATTGATCTGAACCCAGATTCCAGGGTTGGTTATTGATACGTGCATTTTATATCATATTTATACCACTTATACCACCATATTAGGATGTTATTTGCATTATATATCATTGTTTTTACATGTTTTAGATGATTTAGGGGACTTTCCTACAAAGTCCCTATTTTTAGTATTTAATTTCTGGGAGGCAGAAAACCTCCTTTTTCTGTTTTTATTGTTTCAGGAGCTACGAAGGCCCAATTAATAAAAGGAAAATTGCACAGCTGGTTTTTCTTCGGGAGAACACCAGAGGGAAGAAGAAGCAAGCGAGGAAGGCCACGAGGCCCAAAATGGGTGGGCCCACGCGGCCAGATTCCCTGACCGCGTGGGACCCACCAAATGGAGCCTCGGGCACTTCCTCGCCTGGGGCTTTTTAACGAGGTCTCCGTCTCGCCCGAAAAGTAACGCCCTAATTTTTACGAGACTATCCGAGGTCGCGGCGGCGGCGAAACTCCTGATTCCCTCCGAGGGGGATCAGATCCTGCTGCTCCGGAGCTCCGGAGAAGGGGGAAATCATCGTCATCGTCATCACCTCTCCTCCTTGGCGTGGGAGGAGGCCTCTACATCATCACCATCACCAAGACCAGCACCATCTCCATCATCATCTCCGTGATCCACTCCCCCCCTCGTAGTTTGAGAGTTGCTATACCCTAGATACTTGTCTTGTGCTACTATTCATGTTTGTGATTGAGTACTTGTCATTATTTGGTGGTGAAGTTATATTTTCAGATTGTGTTGTACCACTTATGCCACTGAATATCACCATGTTTGCACGTTGTGAGTAGTTCCCGTATGTTCCTGAGGGCATAGGATGAATTGGCAATGATTTATATATGACATGTGTTGGTATTTTGTCTAGTGTTTATCTTTTTGTGTGATTCTATGATGGTGTTGTGCGAACGTCGACTGCACAACACTTCACCTATATGGGCTCATAGGAGAACACCGTAGTGTAATGGCGTGAGGGAGACTTGGGAGGACACGAAAGCCTGAGACCGAATCATTAAGTTACTTTACGGGGTATTAGTATCGGGGACCTAGAGCGTAATGCTATGGTGGGATTTTATATCTTAATAATTCTTGTGCTGTCATTTAATTGGCCACATGATCGGGGTTTAGTCTATTTATTTAGCTGTACCTAATAATAGCTCCGTCCGAAGAAGATTAAAACTAGACAAGATATTCAACGTGTTGTTTAATAAATCTATATGCCTAGCAATATCCATGCCGCCCTCGGGAACGTTTTCCACATATAAGTTACACATCACTTGAGCTTGTCCTCTTACACATAGAGGATTGGGCTTTCTCTCTCTTTGAGAGCTTTTACTTGTTACCATTTACCTGCTGCATTGTCACTGTCTTGCAATTATACAATCGAAAATACCAAAAACACTTGCATCTTTTATTGTCTATTTATCATTTCTAATAACCAATACCTTCAGCTCCTCGTGGGTTCGACAACCTTTTCTATTCGAAAGGTACTACAATTGATCTCCTGCACTTGGGAGTCATCAAGATACTTTTCTGGCGCCGTTGCCGGGGAGCGTAGCGCTATTGGTAAGAAGTTTGGTAAGGAAACTTGAAAGGTGAATTTTATTTACTGTTTTATCTCATTGCTACTATGGCATTTATGAATCGTGCCTCGCTGCATCTTGCTCTATATGAAAGTGCTTATGCTCCTAAAACTGTTGAAACTACTGTGCCTGAGATACCTAAAGTGGGATATAAAATTCCCGTTGGTCATGTTAAAAGAGTTATGAAAAATCCATTTACAGGGATGGAACTAAATCTGCACGTGAACACATGGAAACAATTGAGGCTATATGTGGTTTATTTAGACTTCCTGGTATTTCTGAAGATCAGGTAAAAAGGAAGCTGTTATATCTGTCTTTATCTGGTAATGCTCGTATTTGGTTCAGGTCTTTAGATGAAGAAGTCACTATGGACTGGAGTATTTTGAGGAAGGTTTTCTTTCTTAAGTATTTTACTCCTAGAGAAGCTTATGAGAACCGCTGCTATATATTTAATTTCTGGCCACATCTGGGAGAAAGTATTACTCAAGCTTGGGGGAGGTTAAAGGAACTCCTCCGCAAGAATCCTTGTCATGATCTTACAAGGAAAATTATTCTGATAAACTTTTATGTGAGGCTACCAAGGCAACAAAAGGAATTTCTGGATAATTCATCTAGTGGAAGCTTTACAAATAATACTGAAGAAGAAGCATGGAATTTATTGGAGACTATTTCTGAGAATACTGGTCATTGGGATCTTGATAAAGGTAATGAGCCCTATCTGGACTATGAGTATTCATGTGTAGAGAATTTCTCTACTTCTACCTTGTTTAAAAATCTGAGTGATACTTTTAATCTTGATCCTTATGTTATAATTGAGGTAGCTAAATCTTTTGCTAATCATATTGGTATTCCTAAAACTGGGTTTGAAGCTTATGTTGAACCTGTTAAACAATCTATTGTTGTACCCAAAGTTATTAAACAGGTAGAACCAGTGTCATCCTTGACAATTGAGGAGTATGTTGAGGCACCACCATATCCAAACCAAGTCAAGGAAAATTTACTTATTGCTGTTTCTAACAAGAGTAAAAGAAGAAGATCTCAGCCTTATGAACAGATGGAAGTCAACAGTCAAATCTCTATTATCAAACAATTAAATGAAGAAGATCCTGTTGATGTTTATCTATGTGAAGATGCTACTAAAGTTGTTAAAGGCAATTCGGCCAAGGTTGGTAAGCCTGTTATATCATGCACTATTGGGACTTCTAGTTATCATGGCTTATGTGATATTGGAGCAAGCATTAGTGTCATTCCATATTCTCTGTATCTTGAAATCAAGCCTGATATTGATCCTATCAGTATGGAAGAGACAGGTATGACAATTCAACTTGCTAATAAAGATTATATTAATCCACTTGGAATTGTTAGAGATGTTGAAGTATTGGTAGGTAAAATTAAATATCCTGCTGATTTTATTGTGCTTGGTTGCCCTCAAGATTCATTTTGTCCTATCATTTTGGTAGACCTTTCTTACATACTGTTGGTGCTGAAATTGATTTGCTTAAAGAGAAAGTGTTTATTAATTGTGCTGGAGAAAAACTTGCATTCAACTTTTCTAAATTTTCTGATAAGCATTCAAAGAAAGAGCCATTTTCTGAAGATGTAATTGAAACTCTTGCTCATGTAGCTGTAGCTTCAACAGACGTGGTGGAAAGATACATGCTTAATCAAGATGAACCATTTAATGAAGAAGAAAAAGATGCTTTAGAACAAATACTTTCACAACAGCCACCACAATTACAATTGCATATCCCACCTGATAATTTAGGAGTGCTACCACCACCTAAAGGGGATCCTAGCTTTGAATTAAAACCTTTGCCTACAAATCTGAAATATGCATATTTGGATGAGAAGAGCATATATCCTGTCATTATTAGTGCTAACCTTTCAGCTGAAGAAGAAGAGAAATTACTTGATGTGCTTAAAGCTCACCGACCAGCCATTGGATACTCTCTTGATGATCTTAAAGGTATAAGCCCAGCTCTATGTATGCATAAAATTAATTTGGAAGAGGATGCAAAACCTGTTGTTGATTATCAACGCCGTCTCCATCCAAAAATGAAGGAAGTGGTAAGGAAAGAGGTAATAAGACTTATTGAAGCTGGTATCATTTATCCCATAGCTGATAGTAAGTGGGTTAGTCCTGTTCATTGTGTTCCTAAAAAGGGTGGAATGACTGTTGTTCCAAATGATGAGGATGAACTTGTAGCTCAACGCACTGTTGTTGGTTATAGAATGTGTATTGATTTCAGGAAGTTAAACAAAGCAACTCGTAAAGATCATTACCCATTGCCATTTATTGATCAAATGTTAGAAAGGTTATCTAAACACTCTCACTTTTGCTATTTAGATGGTTATTCAGGTTTCTCCCAAATTCCTGTTCATAAAGATGATCAAGAGAAAACCACTTTTACATGTCCATTTGGTACATTTGCTTATAGGAGAATGCCATTCGGTTTGTGCAATGCTCCTGCTACTTTTCAAAGATGCATGAATGCTATATTTGCTGATTATATTGAAAAGATAATGGAAGTCTTTATGGATGATTTTTCTGTGTATGGTACTTCCTTCGATAATTGCTTGTTCAACCTTAACAAAGTTTTGCAGCGTTGTGAAGACCAACACTTAGTTTTAAACTGGGAGAAGTGTCACTTCATGGTTACTGAAGGTATTGTTCTTGGGCATAAGATTTCTGGAAAGGAATAGAAGTTGACCCAGCAAAGATAGAAGCTATTGAAAAGCTCCCATTCCCAAGGGATCTCAAAGGTATAAGAAGTTTTCTTGGGCATGCAGGTTTTTACCGTAGGTTTATTAAAGATTTCTCCAAAATATCAAAACCCTAACCAATCTTTTGCAAAAGGATGTTCCTTTCTCTTTTAATGATGATTGCATTGAGTCCTTTAATATTTTGAAGAATGCTTTAATAAGTGCTCCTATTATTCAACCTCCTGATTGGAATTGCCTTTTGAAATTATGTGTGATGCTAGTGATTATGCAGTTGGGGCTGTTTTGGGCCAACGTGTTGATAAGAAACTGAATGTTATTTATTATGCTAGTAGAACACTTGATGCTGCTCAAAGGAATTATGCCACAACTGAAAAAGAATTTTTAGCAGTGCTATTTGCTTGTGACAAGTTTAGACCTTATATTACTGATTCGAAAGTCACATTGCATACTGATCATTCTGCCATTAAATACTTAATGCATAAGAAAGATGCTAAGCCTAGATTAATAAGATGGGTACTTCTATTGCAAGAATTTGATTTACACATTGTTGATAGGAAAGGGGAAGATAATCAAGTAGCTGATCATCTTTCTAGAATGGAAAATATACCTGATGATCCTATTCCTATTAATGATAGCTTTGTTAATGAACAACTTGCAATTGTTAATGTTTCTAGTGCTAAAGTTGCATCTCCATGGTTTGCCAATTATGCAAATTTTATTGTTGGTAAAGTTTTACCTCCACACTTCACTACTCAACAAAGAAAGAAATTCTTTTATGATCTTAGACATTATTTTGGGATGATCCTTTTCTTTATAAGAAGAGTGTGGATGGTATTATTAGACGTTGTGTACCTGAGTATGAACAACAGGCTATTATAAGAGATTGTCATGACAGTCCCTATGGAGGACATCATGCAGGAGATCGTACAGGTGCAAAGGTATTACAGTCTGGTTTTTATTGGCCTACTTTATTTAAGGATTGTGCTGAATATGTTAAATCTTGTGATAAATGTCAAAGAGTAGGAAATATTGGTAGGAGAAATGAAATGCCTATGAACTATTCCTTACCACTTGAACCATTTGATGTGTGGGGTTTTGACTTTATGGGACCTTTCCCCGAATCAAAGACAAAGCATACTCATATTTTGGTTGCAGTGGATTATGTTACAAAGTGGGTGGAAGCAATTCCAACCAAAAGTGCAGATCATGCCACGGCAATGAAGATGCTTCAGGACATCATTTTCCCCAGGTTTGGTGTTCCTAGGTTTTTAATTACTGATGGTGGTTCTCATTTCTTACATGGTATTCTTAGGAAAACTTTGGCAAAATATGATGTTAACCATAGAATTGCATCACCTTATCATCCCCAAACTAGTGGACAAGTTGAATTAAGTAATAGGGAAATTAAACTCATTTTGGAAAAGACAGTGAATAAGTCTAGGTCTGATTGGCCACTTAAAATTAACGATGCATTATGGGCTTATAGAACTGCTTTTAAAAATCCTATGGGAATGTCTCCTTATAAAATGGTTTATGGAAAAGCTTGTCATTTACCTGTTGAATTAGAACATAAAGCTAGATGGGCTATTAAACAATTGAACTTTGATTTTAAAACTGCTGGAGAGAAGAGAATTCTTGATTTAAACCTACTAGATGAATGGAGAAATGAAGCTTATGAAAGTGCCAGGATGTTTAAAGAAAAAGTTAAGATTTGGCATGACAAGAAAATTAAAAAGAAAGAATTCAAAGTAGGTGATCAAGTGCTATTATACAACTCTCGTTTCAAGTTTTCTGCAGGTAAGTTAGCTTCAAAGTGGCAGGGACCATTAGTGATACAGGAAGTATACCGTTCAGGAGCTATCCGTCTTCATGGTGATATGAAAGGTAAACCTCATGTGGTTAATGGACAACGCCTTAAACATTATATTGCAGGAAAAAGCTTCATTGGAAAGGTGGAGGAATTCATTTTACAGACACCGGAGGAGGTAATTGCAAAGAAGTTTGCAGTTTCAGAAATCCAAAATCAATAAAAGGTAACTTTTACTCTGGAAAGTTTCTCGGAATTGCGTAATATTTTACGGACATCATTTTTTATGGAAATTAACGTGTGGGACAAGAAAACTGGACGGACGGAGCCGAGAAGGAAAAGAGGGGGTCCCACGCGGCCAGATTCCCTGCCGCGTGGGCCCACTCCTTTTGCCCCTCGGAGTCCCGTTCGTCTCGTTTTCGACTCCGACGCTTCGTCTTGACCTAAAAACCGTCAATATATACCCCTTTTCGTTGATCTAATCTCGCACCGAGCGTTCTCGAGCGATCTTTGCTTTTGCTGTTTCTGTCTGTCAGGTTTTAGCCATGTCTAGCTCCGGATCCGATCATGAGGGGGAGAGCTTCCCCAAGGGAGGTGTTGTGAACCGCTACCTCAACTCCGTGATGGCACCAATGAAGACCTTGTCCTTCAAGGAGGGCGCGATGCTCATAGAGGAGGTGAAGGCTCCCAAGATCATTGGCACGGTGGAGGAGAGGCTGGAGGACCTGGAACAGAAGATCTTCAGGTATAATACTGTTGTTGAACGCAGCCTTGATGCTCATCACTTCATGAACCTGGAGCTGGAGAAGAAGGTTGAAGAGTACAAGGAGAGGCTGGAGGACTTGGAGAAGAGGTATCTACATGTCACATCTGAGTTGGACAAGCATCAAGCTCTACTGTGGGATGTGGAAAATCAAAACTGTGAGTATGAAGAGCGCTTCAAGAAGATTGCAGCAGCTGCTACCCTCAGGTATAATGATCCACCTAACTCCTTCTACAATGGGAGGCCTTTCCCATGGAAGAGGGCTGAATGGGAGGAAGAATATGAGAAAGAAGAGGCTGCAGCAGAGAAAGCACTGGCAGAACGTCAAGCTTGGGGGAGTTCCACCTAGTCTTTATCTTTACTAGTTTATCATATCTATCTAGTCATGGTGTGTTTTGCTTTTATCATTTAGTTATCAATCTCTTTTAGGCTTGTGTGAGCTCATGGAGCATTATCATGTATCCCTATCTTATGGTTTATCAATGAATATTAAAGTATGGTGTCATCCATGATTCTCTTGTTTGGAGATTTATGGGTAACACTCATGCAAATGAGCGTGGTTTATTTTAGAGGTTTCAGTCACATCTTGCCTTGAATTTAATTAACTTGAGTATGTTGGACAATTGTAGAATCTAGCTCAATATAAATAAGAAAAGAGTGAGTCATTATGACTTGAGAATTAATAAGTTTAAGGTTGAGATATAGTCTTGTAGCATAAAAAGTTGGGAATAGTTAATGAAAAGGATATGAAACACTCTTGTTAGAATCTAGTATCTTTTGAGCAAATGAATGATCATGGATGTGTCAATACTTATGCTCTTGTA
Source organism: Poa pratensis (assembly GCA_947311845.1). Classification (NCBI taxonomy): domain Eukaryota; kingdom Viridiplantae; phylum Streptophyta; class Magnoliopsida; order Poales; family Poaceae; genus Poa; species Poa pratensis. Next base: position 49,237,377 of record CAMZMU010000062.1, on the reverse strand, counting down.
AAGTGTATGAAAGGAAGGCACCCGAGGATTCGGTTAGCCATGGAAAGTGTGAGATAAAGGTTGTTTGAGCATAAGAACTTGATTGAAACATCCATGACTAAAGTTTGCACTAGTTACTAGTGAAGCAAGGGTGCAAATAATTTTATATCTGTCTTTTCATTTGTATTCTTTAACTTGTTATCCAATGAGAGTTTATCTTGTCTTTAAACTTCAGTAAAGTATTAAACATTATGATGCTAGCCATAAGAGCAAAAGCATGTTAAAAATAGTGTGATTCAATTGTCCAACATACAATGGTTATTTGCTTTCAAAGTGTAAGGGGTGATTGCTAGAGCTTCTACTTATGCTGCCCTTATGTGTATGAGTTTTAATTCATTAATCTTACATTGCAATTGAATATGATGATGATACAATGCTCGTATTTATTTATCAACCATAAGTCCATTGATGCATGTAATGATCTATGTCCTTACTTACTTGAGGACAAGTAAGGGTTTAAGCTTGGGGGAGTTGATACGTGCATTTTATATCATCATTTATACCACTTATACCACCATATTAGGATGTTATTTGCATTATATATCATTGTTTTTACATGTTTTAGATGATTTAGGGGACTTTCCTACAAAGTCCCTATTTTTAGTATTTAATTTCTGGGAGGCAGAAAACCTCCTTTTTCTTGTTTTTATGTTTCAGGAGCTACGAAGGCCCAATTAATAAAAGGAAAATTGCACAGCTGGTTTTTCTTCGGGAGAACACCAGAGGGAAGAAGAAGCAAGCGAGGAAGGCCACGAGGCCCAAAATGGGTGGGCCCACGCGGCCAGATTCCCTGACCGCGTGGGACCCACCAAATGGAGCCTCGGGCACTTCCTCGCCTGGGGCTTTTTAACGAGGTCTCCGTCTCGCCCGAAAAGTAACGCCCTAATTTTTACGAGACTATCCGAGGTCGCGGCGGCGGCGAAACTCCTGATTCCCTCCGAGGGGGATCAGATCCTGCTGCTCCGGAGCTCCGGAGAAGGGGGAAATCATCGTCATCGTCATCACCTCTCCTCCTTGGCGTGGGAGGAGGCCTCTACATCATCACCATCACCAAGACCAGCACCATCTCCATCATCATCTCCGTGATCCACTCCGTCCCCCTCGTAGTTTGAGAGTTGCTATACCCTAGATACTTGTCTTGTGCTACTATTCATGTTTGTGATTGAGTACTTGTCATTATTTGGTGGTGAAGTTATATTTTCAGATTGTGTTGTACCACTTATGCCACTGAATATCACCATGTTTGCACGTTGTGAGTAGTTCCCGTATGTTCCTGAGGGCATAGGATGAATTGGCAATGATTTATATATGACATGTGTTGGTATTTTGTCTAGTGTTTATCTTTTTGTGTGATTCTATGATGGTGTTGTGCGAACGTCGACTGCACAACACTTCACCTATATGGGCTCATAGGAGAACACCGTAGTGTAATGGCGTGAGGGAGACTTGGGAGGACACGAAAGCCTGAGACCGAATCATTAAGTTACTTTACGGGGTATTAGTATCGGGGACCTAGAGCGTAATGCTATGGTGGGATTTTATATCTTAATAATTCTTGTGCTGTCATTTAATTGGCCACATGATCCATCATAAGGGGTTTAGTCTATTTATTTAGCTGTACCTAATAATAGCTCCGTCCGAAGAAGATTAAAACTAGACAAGATATTCAACGTGTTGTTTAATAAATCTATATGCCTAGCAATATCCATGCCGCCCTCGGGAACGTTTTCCACATATAAGTTACACATCACTTGAGCTTGTCCTCTTACACATAGAGGATTGGGCTTTCTCTCTCTTTGAGAGCTTTTACTTGTTACCATTTATGCTGCATTGTCACTGTCTTGCAATTATACAATCGAAAATACCAAAAACACTTGCATCTTTTATTGTCTATTTATCATTTCTAATAACCAATACCTTCAGCTCCTCGTGGGTTCGACAACCTTTTCTATTCGAAAGGTACTACAATTGATCTCCTGCACTTGGGAGTCATCAGTTATGTGCCATCAAAGATGGCTTCACAGATGGCAGATGCTGAGTGGGCTGCAGAGAAGCAGACGTTGTTGCCAATGTTTGCTGAACTGACAGTGATATGTGAAGAAACAGGGCTGCTGCAGATGCAGAACAGGGTTGCCATGATGCTAGGAAGGTTGTTGTTGATTGGAATTTAGTAGAATTAGCTGAACGCACAGATTTGGTCATTGCACCAATAGCTGACACTAAGATGGCCGAAATGTTTGGAATTCCAGTTGATGACAGAGATAAGGAGAAGGATGACACTACTTTGCCTGCTGATGCTAACACAAATTCAGGCCATGAAGAAGTGGATGGAGAGTTGATGTTAGATGCTGCAGATGATGTAGATGATGCACATGCTGATGAGCTGGTGCATGTGTATGAAAAAAGAAAACCCTGTCATTGAGGTGGGAAGATGTGGCCAAACATGGATGAGTTTATGATGTGTTTCAAGACCTATGCAGTGAAACATGAGTTTGAGACCAAGACTATGTGGACTGATCGAAAGAAATTTTATGCTAGGTGCCAAGGTTATGATGGAGGTGCCAAACCTTGCAAGTGGTACATATCTGCTAGACGACAACCTGATGGCCATACAATCAGGGTAAATCAAATCCCACATGAGCATACATGTATGAGCAGTTCACAACAAGTTTCAAGTATGACATCACAGCTTTGGATTACACAAAAGATTACTCCTATTTTAGCCAAGACACCAAACACTACAGCAAATAGACTTAAAGTTGACCTGGAAAAGATGTATCCCATTGTGCTGAAATATACCACAGTGTGGAAGGCAAAACAAAGGGCAATGAAAGCATTATATGGTGATTGGGCAAATACATTTAGGATGTTGTATAGTTTTAAAGCAGAGGTGGAGAAGAGGTCACCTGACAGTGTGGTGGAGATAGATACTGAGGTAAAAGAGGATGGCAAGGTTTATTTCAGCAAAAAAATTATATGTTTAAAGCCTTGCATAGATGGATTTAAAGCAGGGTGTCGTCCATATTTGAGCATCGACTCATCTTTTTTGACTGGAAAGTGGAATGGTCAGTTGGCAGCATGTAATGCTCTTGATGAACACAACTGGATGTTTCCTGTTGCCATTGGAATGTTTCAGTCAGAGACAGAGGCATCATGGACATGGTTCATGATGCAGTTGAAAAGATGCCTAGGGTCAGTATCACCTTTGGTCATCCACACGGATGCATGTAAAGGGCTAGAAAATGCAGTGAAGATTGTTTTCCCTCATGCTGAGCAGAGGGAGTGCTTTGGCCATATGTGGATGAATCTGATAAAAAAAATCAGAGGAGAAAAATTTGGGCGCATGCTGCCGGCAGCAAGAGCTTACACCACACAGACACATTCCTATCACCTTGGTAAGATAATGGCAGCATGTAGTGAGAATGATTTTGCTTCATGGTTGAACACCTACCATTCGTTGTTATGGTATAGGTCAGGTTTTTATACTGCAATCAAGTGCGATCATATCAACAACAACTTGGCAAAAAGTTTCAACAACAAGGTGAAAGAGTTGAAAGACTTGCCTGTGCATGACATGGTGGACCAAATCAGGATCATGATCATGCACTTGTGAGAATTGAGAAGAAGAATTGGTGAGATTTTGGAAGGGGATAAGCTTCCGGCAGTGGTACAACAAGTGGTCAACAGGAGCAGAAAGCTTTCACATCTATCTGTTGAGAAATCTTCATTATGGGGTGCTGAAGTTAGAGATACAAAGAGTGGCAAGAGGCATGTTGTTGACACTGATTTGCATGAATGCACCTGCCTAGAGTGGCAACACACTGGAAAACCATGTGAGCATGCCATAATTTTTTTGGCATCTAAACCCAAGTTAAATATGCACCCATATTTGCATGATTATTACTCGATGCAAAGATTCAGGGCTGCATATGCAACTCCAATTCCATCACTGACAGACCAATCGCAGTGGCCTGAGGTGGAATTTGAATTTTTCATGTGTCCACCCCTCACTAGAAGAAAGGCTGGGAGGCCCAAACAGAGCAGATTCAAAGCTTAGTTTGAGAAAGGTGGGAGTAGTAAGAAAAGGAAAAAGATAAACATGAAAGCCAAAAAGGCCTAAAAAAGGTAACAAAAATAGATGCAAGTTGTGTGAGGAATTTGGGCATAGAATTGGTTCCACAAAATGCCGTTACACTCCGGAAAGGCCAAAGTATGTTAATTTTGTTGTTTGTGTGTTGTTTTTATTTTTTGCTGCTTGTTTCAGTCTAACCAAGTGATATGATTTATTTTTCAGAAGGAAGCGTGCAGAAAAAGGCCCACCTCTTGCTGTTGAACAATGCTGGCCACAGAAAAAAGCAAGACTCAGTGGTAGTAGAAAGAAGAGAAGTTTCAGTTCACAAACTGAACCTGTTGTGAATGCACAGGAGCAAACTGAACCTGTTCAGGATGCACAGGAGCAAACTAAACCTGTTCTGGATGCACAGGAGCAAATTGAACCCATTCTGGACCTTGCTGTGCAAACTGAACTTGTTCTGGACGTTGTTGTGCAAACTGAACCTGTTCTGGACCTTGCTGTGGTGCAAACTGAACCAGATGTTGTTGATGTTGTCCAAACTGAACCTCTTGATCGTGCTGTGGGTAGGCCTAGTGGTTTTGGTAAGAAAAGAAAGAGTATCAACAAGTTGCTTGCTGTACAAGTTGAGAAGGAGAAGAAACCAAGTGGTGCCCGCGGTAAGAAGAGGCCAAATAAATAGAATGATGTTGTAAGAAACTTGATTTGTTGTAATAACTTGGAATGATGTTGTTGTAATAATTTGCGACTTCTGTTGTTGTAATAATTTGCCATTCGTGTTATGACAACTTGGTCATTTGAATTCAAATTTGAACCAAAATTCAAACTTTTATGCCACTTGTGTTATGCTAAGCTTGGATGTTGCAATGATTTCAAACTATTATGCACTTTGTTTGATCTAAATGGTCATCAATCCGATGCCTTTTGCTAACTCCTGAAAAATGTGTTTCAAATGAGCTCCAAAGGTAGGGTAAACAGCCACATTTCTAAGCAAGTTTTTTTCCCACCTTGTCTAAATCAACCAAATAAATTTCCTAGACATCTATTCTACCTATATAGTGTCATTCCGAAGTCTCACTATTTATTAAATTAATCTTGATATTATTTATTTTCTTTTGAATAATAATGGTTTAATTTCAACTCATAAATAAATCAAGTTTAAAACATGAAAATGAAAAAATAAGCTCAAATCTATCTTAGTCACTCCAAAATGAAGCTTTGGTGAGGTTTTGACAATTTTCATTTTCAAAAAATTTCAACCCACATACTCTCTCCCTTCAAATCCATACTACTCTGTTCAACATTTCACATTTGAGTGAAGACATTTTCGTGTAAATGTATGTAAACCAAATTTATATTTTTTATCGTTACTATATGACATAAGAAAACTATGTGCGCAGTTTTCTTCATTTTTTGAATTTTTTAATTAATTATGCTCATTTGAAAGTGTTCGAGGTCTCTCACTTGATTTAAGGATTTTTCATAAAAATGTATATAAATCATATTTATATTTTTTTTTCCTCGTTAGTATACAACATTAGAAAACCATGTGCGCAAGTTTCTTTTTTTGATTTTTTTTGAATTAGTTATGCTCAACCCTAGTTTGGTCATTAGGGTACCATAAAACACCTCAAAATACTTTTTGGCACTAGTATGAAATCTTCTTAGCCATTGGATAGACAAAAATGAAGGGCTCTTATTCATTAGGGTACCATAAAACACCTCAAAATATAAAATGCCCATCGGCTGGCGACGACGGCGACGTGTGGTGGCGGGCGGCTGGTCCCAAGCTCGGGCACACCGGTACCGATCCCGATGCTCCTCCCACTCCCCCCCAGCCCACCACCTAATACTCCCCCCTCCCCTCCCTATCCGTCCCCACCTCACTCGCTCCTTCCCCGGGCGATGTCGTCGTCGTCGCCGCTGTCGCCGCGTGGGGCGGAGGAGGACGAGGAGGGGGCCGCCAGGAGCGGCGGCACGGTGTTCTGCTACGGGGAGGCGGGGTACTGGGACGCGCGGTACGTGGAGGAGGCGGCGCGCCGTACGACTGGTACCAGCGCTACGCCGCGCTGCGCCCCTTCGTCCGCCGCTTCGTGCCGCCGGCCTCGCGCCTCCTCATGATCGGCTGCGGCTCCGCGCGTACGTCCTCCCCCCTTCTCTTCCGCAAGTTGGCTGTGCGCCTCATCATGTTGATTGTTGCCTGTGCGCGTTGTGCTAGTGTTTTCTTATCTGTCTCGCTTTCCTTCCAGAAGTAGAACGTTCTTTTCTTTCTTCTTCCTCCCCTTTCGGGAATCTTCTCAAACTGTACGTGATTATGATTTGTGAACTGGGGTGATTGTCACGCACCAGTGATCATCTAGACAAATTGCTTGCATAGCAGCATAGGGCAACATCTATTCTGATGGCCTGCATGGCTACTAAATAGTTTGCTGAAAGCTGCTCCCCTAGGCGGTGATGTGGCTGCAATTCCTTTCTCTGCCTATTCTACATCGTCATGGCAATCATATAAAGGCCATGCTATCAGGCCACGTGCTGACATATGTCAGTGACCTTAATAAGATAGAATGGGATACTGTGGTATATTGCTGCAATTAGGAAATGTGTGAATTGACAGCGTCGTGATGTTGATGTCAAACAAGAGTAGTCACCCACAAGAGCAGTCACTGTGATATGTGAACTGTCATAGTGTAATGGGGCAGGGATGGCGTGCTCGAAAATCTAAAAATTTCAGAGGAACTACGGGAGAATCAGAACACATCTGAAACCAGCAAGTTTTGTATGATAAGCCCAGTCACAAACAAACCTTGATCTGGAGAGTTCCACAGCAGCTCTTGGGCTCAGCACTCTGGTTGCAATTCTTGTTGCAATTCTGTCAATGCATATGCATACACTCTACGGGTTGGGT